>JABASH010000021.1:0-89803 GCA_019776445.1 Tomocerus maximus
TGAATTCAGACAATTTATTTCTCAATTGATCAACATTGGATTAATAGACTAGTTGAAATTTTGAATAGCCCTATTTTAAATATATTGTAGTATGAAATGAAAGTTCAAGCTGTCAAATATGTCAACCTACTTATAGATAGCTACTAAACTAGTAGTACTTGTACTTACATGACCTATGCATGAAAGTAAATCATTACTTTGCGATCCTAAAAAATAGGTAGCACAAAGTTATATGGCATTGTAAAATTCTTTTAGGTAAAGTTGTTTCTCAAAGTGATATTTAAATCTGATAAATCAAAGTTTATAGTGTATTACACGGGGACTCGTTTTATGTAAATTTGTCATAATTCATTTTCTCCATTGTAACTATGTATGCTTGACAATGTAATTGTAAGTTTGTTAGAGTTTTGCAAAAAGTCTCGTTTTACCTACCTGTCTAGGGCGTAGTCATTTTTCTCTGAAATATTATTACTACTGCATTTACAACAACACATAAAATGATTAAGTGATCGTGTACGGTTTTTAATGTTTATGTTGGGCAGAAAAATTTTCATGACAATTTGACTCTTCAAGAATAAAAGCGAGCGCGCAATTGATTGGTGGACATTCAATGGGGTTTCCTTGCAGAGGAATGTAGTAATAAAAATTATGATACGGTATTAAAGACTTGGCAGGGTAAACAAAATTATTCACGCCAATAATAAAGAATATTTTTATGTGGCTAATGCAGAGCGTAAAGTGCTCAATTGTTGACGAAATGAATGATTCGACAATAGAGCTACATACCTAAATTGGTTCAGTTAGTCCTTAGACGAAACGAGTACACATTTATTGAAACGATTGCATTGACGAAACAGTTTTCTCTTTTAGTTAGCATTTGGTATTAGCATAAACCCAATTGTAAACGTTCGGGCGTGCTTTGCGAGAATCTGATAAGATAAGCGTTATTGCCCAATAATATTGCAATACGGCAGTTTTAAGAATCATTGCATCCTAAATTCCTTGAGTAAATTGCAATTACACAGAGCTATTCAAAATTCTCCAATAAATTGTTTGTTCATTATCCATGTATTAAGTAAGTACGTTCTGAATGTTCATTATATAAAAGGACGAAGGAATTATTTGAAATTATCAGTAAATCTTTAGGCTCGTGAACAGGAAAAGTAGCATATAGCAAGTAGATATCGTGTGAATCACGGAAATATACGACTACACAAAACACAACGCCAATGGAGCAAATAGGAATTGTCTTGAAACAATTAGGCATGTATAATTATAGGACTTATTACGTAAACTACTTGAATAAGGGAAGCTAATTGAAGATATAATTTCAACAATCTGCACAATGTCGAACATTAAGTAGGTAAGGAAAGACTACTGTTGTGGTATTACTGAATGTTTTGAGCTAAATGAGTTTATTCCGTAGCCTTGCCTTGATTTACTTGTTATTACTTATGTACTTGACTGTATATTCTAGAGTGAGGGAGAGTAGCAATGTGAGACATTATTATTGTGTCTGTCTCTACTATTGTTAAAGGTTTAGTTACGCTTGCTAGTCTCTCTGGTATTAAATACTATTAAAAGCATAATGTAGTAGAAGTTAGTCTTAATTCTTTAGGTAGAAGACATCATGTTTGTTTGTTCAGTATTTATTGTTTAATCCATTTGGCTTGGCTATTTTGCAATGAAACAAATATTGGGCATGTATTTAAATGTAACACAGAAGGGCAAAAGAGACAGTTTCGCTTTGTTTACAAATTACAATTCTCAAGAATGGAATAAATGGCTTTGTGGCCATTTGTTGATAGACCAATATTAAAATGGTAAGTAAGTATTGAGTTGTAATTGCATCATAGTTATTATATAAGAGATTTTATACATTTTCATATCTCTTGTTTTACTATATTAATACTACAGACAGTACAAGTTGATTATATTAGAGACAGTACAAGGACAAGAAATGTGGTGTCACAAATTGTTAGCATAAACACCCTACACATCACAATGTGAAAAGTAACGTTATTATTTCTTTTGTCACAACTACCTAATTACAAATTGGATGGACAGAATGTAACTTAGATGTTTGTTTGAGTCAAGAGTGTAAATGAAATCCCGGATTTCTTTGGCATATCAAAATAAATTGCAAGATGATACTGTTCGGAGTTTACGTGCAAGAAATAAAGGCGAGGGCAGGGAGTCTTTGCTTCGGAAGTGATTTCTTGAGAAAACAAAAGGAGCGCCGACATTTATTGTGTTTCTGGGTTGTGATTTGAGGTTTTGTCTGTGATGTTGAATCAATTCTGTGCTCTGTGATTATACATGGCATCCAATTGAAGGGAATAACTGAGGAGAGCAAGTAATTGTAGAGGAGCGAGGGAATGAAAGACTCTATAAAGCTATCGATTGATAATTAATGGTTGTTTCTTAGTTGTGTATTGTGTAGATATTGTATTGCATTGTGTAGTCAACATTCAACATTGCATTTGTGCAAATAACCCATTCTCCTAAGTGCTATTGAGTGGGTATTAATAAGTTGGAAGTTTGGGAAGTAGGAAATTGAAACGCATGCCGTGACGATCTAGTATGTGATGAATATAGTTTACCGCTTTGTCTACACGGCTATGCTGCTGCGGTGAATTCGGCGACTGTAGCCAAGTCAGAGGAGTCGCAGACTGCTTAGTTAACCCTATGTAGGTGTATATTTAGTGCCGAACAAGTTCATATGGTAATACAAGTATTCAGTTAGACTTCCGAACTACCTATTTATGTAAATAATACTTATTGTTGGCTATGTTGTTGCATTTTAAACTCGATAGTTTTCGTTAGATAAGTGTTGTTTTATGCCCGCTCTCATTGCTAATGTGGACTTTTAGACGACTTGCCCTCCTTCCTCTTCTCTGTTATTTTCCCTTTTGCCACTTGCCGACAACTGGCAATCCACAGGGATCCATTCAAATCAAATAATTGTAACCCAATATGCTATGCATATCCAATAGGATTCTATTTACTTGGGCGCTATTGTTTGTTAATGCACTCTTTATTTATTTCCTATCACTCATAAAACTATCGCATGTGGTGTCAAGTCAAAGTCAACGCAAGTCGATGTATTCATAACTCTCAACTACAGTTCTTGAGAGATGTGCATTTAAAGAAAAATGCCCAGCAGGAGTGTAAATGTGTTAGCTACTCACCTTGGCGAGTATATTTTAGTATTCCATCTGAGCGTTATTGGAAGCATTTTGGTAAATTGTGGTAATGGATACAATCCACACGATCATCAATTCCACTTAATGTTTACCTATATAGGTAGGTACACATTTATAGCGTACTAACTTAACTTCACACACTCACGGACGAGTCTAGTTACTCGTATGAATAGCCTTGCATGAAAGTAGGGATGTCTGTACTTATATATACGTTACGTTAGTGCAATTTCATGGTTTATCGGTAAAAAACTGGTGTAGTAGACCTAGAATTAATTTATAATGTGGCATTCGCAAGACTGTAACTCACTGTTGCGTGGAAATCGGTTAGGTAGGGTTAGCAATAGTCATAAGTCCTTTAAGCATACCTATCATGTTTCGTGGCACGTTTCGCAGCTCATATTGAGGGAAAGGAAAACCTCCATGTACTTTTATGCACTATCTACAATGCAGTTTTCAATTGCAGATTTATCTAGCGTAACATACACACAGCATTTGGTAATAAGTACAAATTTAGTAGAAACGTTAGGTAACGGGAGGCGTTTGTTTGGCGGATGACGTCCTAGTGCTACATTTTCAACTGGGTTTTCACAAATCCGAATTTTCCTCCTTTTCCGTGGTTTCTGGGCTAATCAAACCTAAAAATGATACATCCGTTTATTTTACCCTCTATTTCATTTATTTTAATGGTATTTGTTTGCAAAAATCCAATAAACGGTGATATTTAGTAACTGCCTTGTTTAGGAACTTGGACTGGATGTGAATTGCTTTAATTTAACATTAGTTTCTTATTTAGGACAAAGGCCCCAATCTTGATTTACACGTCCTATTATCGCTGAATGGAATTGTTAGCGAGCGAATGAGCAAATAATGTGAGTCGAACGACTTCCTATGCAACACCTAGTAGACTCTAGGAGTTGGTGACGGAACATAGTAATTAAATTATTATTTCAGCATTGCGTGACCCTTTTTAAACTGGAAAGCTACGTATAAAATTATAGTCAAAATAATTATAGTATGGCTAAGTTTCTTTGAAGGCACTAGTATTTGTTTACGACGGTTACTACGAGTGTGCACATGGAGCCCAAAATCAAAACACCATATACATGCAAGTAAATAGTAGCCACATCATTTGAAAGACAAAACTGTCATACTCGGTCATTACTTTACTATGGCCTAATTCAAGAAGATTGGCGTAGTTACGCTTAGGTCGGACTTAAGTAGATTCAGTTCATATGTCAAGCAAGTGGTAAATAGACTGATTGTGAGTAAATTAGAGTGTCAGACACACACACGTCTTACTAGTAGGAGTAATCCTTCAGAATTAATTCAATGAATCTGTCTAGTCTCGTCTGTTTCACTCACACTGCTTAATATGAAAGAAGTTTCCCTGAGCAGTGAAATTTCACGTATCGCCTACACTAGAAACGACGTGACAAGGCATGCTCAGAAGAAATTCAAGGCAATATATAGGATGGATTTTTGTAATAGGGGAGATAGTTAGGGATGATGCTTTGGCTAACTTTGTTACGTTTCGTTAGAACGCGTTAGTCTGTGTAATATGCTCTCTTAATGCCATTATGGACGCCACCTAAGAGAATTAAATTGGTTTGCGATATGGCAAGAGCCTCTCTATGAATGCGGTCTAAAAATCTATAGGATTAGTGCAGTGTCAGAGTCAGGAATAGGTCTACTATTTTAAATATTCAGAAATAAATGGCCTGAAAATGATGTTTAAGTACAGACTGTCTACTATGTCTATCTTGCAGTATATAGGTGTGCTCAGTCAAGTGAGAGTGTAAGTGATGCTATATATTACAATACATAATATGCTATGCTATTATAAGTGCATATTCGAATGTTTTATATCATCTACAAAGAAGCGTTTAAATAAAATTAAGACTTGGAGGATGTTGTGCTCTGCAGTGTGCATGTATTGGAATATAGAGCAGCTGAGAGGTGAGAAAATTATTCTCGAGATTGATGTCAGAATTTTTTCCGCTTTTCATGCTTCTCATTTAATGTTGGAGCTGGTAGTTGTAAGCGATGTCGGAGAGCTGCAACATTTTCTTTATGTTTTACTTTCAACGTTGTTCTCGTCTTGAACAAAAGGATGAGTTTTTTCTCACTGCATGAGTAAATACGAAATAAACTGTATCCACACTGGCCGGAGTCCATTATATGATGTAATGTCATGTTCCTCTACAGCATGCGTTTGCACTTGTACTACATACTCCAAGTTGTATGAAAAAGAACAGAATTTGGAGAACCTTGTTGATGTACGTATGATATAATGTATAGGAGTGAAGTGCGTGGAGAAACTTATCTAAGCTTGCATGGTAATAATATCTGTGTAACTGGGTATTTGTGTTGCGTATAAAACTTTTAGTGGGTTCATCTGTCTCCTTAATATCCCCTTCGTACTATAAAAAATTCCTTTTGTGTTTTTATAAACATTATTAACTATCTATATTTAATTTACATGTAGAGAATTGTATATTGATTGGCTGAACATTTAGAAAACATTAGGCTATTGGAGGTGAGGGAGCTGAATGTGTGCGTGGTAGGAAGAAAATGAAATAATATTCAGCAATAAGTGATTTAATTTTCATTAGAAGTCTCACAGTTAATAATAGGTGCGTGAAAATTGGGTAGAGTAGTGGGTAGGGTCTTAGGAGTATCTTGTATTGATAGATAGATAATAACAAATAGTTAAGTGAAAAACACATGTAAGTACTTAGATAACCATATGCAGTGATAGAGATCCCTGCAATCCGTAGCAGAAGAGAATCCTACTTATTATTATGTGAAGGGTATAATAGGAAGTTGCGTGCTGTCGAAAGGGAATAAAATCAAACTTGAGGAAGGTGTCTTGTCTTGTAATGATAATAATGAACAAGACGCCTTGTTCTTGAATTCGTCGGAAAGAGCAAAGAGGTTAGAGAAACAAATAGCAAGCTACTCCACACAGCAGAATGTTACTAGACTACAGATAGAAGCACTACTGTGTGTATTGTGCTGCAGATATTATTACAGTTAATAATATATAGGATATAATGGCATAGGAGCTATTAGAGTATACATGAGTAGACAGCCGATCAGATTTGAGAAGGGCTACTGAGTCGTGTCGTGGCAGTTCGGTAAGGTTGCAGTAGGATATTAAGTAATAGGAATTAAAGAAGGCCAAGTGAGGGTAGCAGAGCAGAGTCAGATTCAGACTCCACTTGATTTTAAGAGCCCTTTATTATTGACTTGGAATTAGATCACATCACGTCACATGGTGGATAGCAACCACAATGCAGAATGTAGCTACAATATTATAGTGAGTTGTGTGTTTGATGTCGAGGAGGTATCAGACGGCGAATTGCGTTGCATGTAGACTGAGTCGGCAGGAGAGCGAGTCGAAGTAAAATTAAGTGTGATAGAATCATTTCATTACAATTACATCAAATAAAGGTTAGGAGTTTGGATTGCAATTTACAAGTCTTTCTTCCTTTGCCTACCTAATGCTATTCTCGTACTTGTGTAAAGTACTTTGGTAACTTAGCAGAGAGTATTAACTCGACTTGTGGTATTCTATTGAATTAGACTTTGTGTGCAGTAATAGGAGGTAGTCGAGTAGCAATGCAACACACAGTCGAGTAAACTATCTACTATAGTAGAACATATTATAGCGAATAGTGGCTGATAAGTAGTCAGGTACGTAAATAGTGGTTTCCATACGGTGCTAGTAATCCTACATTCTGCTCTAGTAAGACAAGACACTCGAGACTTTAACTGAAAGACTCAATAACCACGCTCGTTCAACAAATCGAGTTAGTCAAGAGTCTTGAGCTATGGGATTTTGTAAGAAATGCATCCAGCACTACGTACAAGACCATTTCCAAATGCAACCCAGAATTTTAAATGAGAGAGAGACTCGAGTTGAGCATACAAGTTAGTGGCTGCGTCTGACTACATACTAGCTAATAACTATAGTTTGAGAACTAAAGGATAATTCCAGGCTTTGGAAACCAGACTGGGCTCAATTGTAAAATAGGAGAGTTACTTAAAAAATAACATTACGACAGGAAAAGGTATGGCTAATAACAAAGTTCTTTAGGGATCCACGCGGAATGAGGCTCTAACTTATAATTATCAAAATACAATAGGCTGGTTAGTAATTCGCACTACTGTAAACATAGTAGAGTGCAAATTTGTGGAATCTATTTCCTTAAGCAAGCACATGGACAGATTCCCTTTTGTTTTAGTTATGATATGACTGTGAGATGGTAATCAAATGAATAGTAATTTACACAGAATCAGAACCACCAGTGAACAATAAATAATGGTTAGGGAACCAGTCGATATATATAATATGTACTTATCTGTATGTGTGTTATACAAGAGAGGAGAGGAGTTCAATTGAAGATTGTGGATCATTTTTGAGAAAAGAATGGGACAGATGGAAGGGAGACTAGTGCGATGATGACGGTGGTGATTAAATCCTAACGCCAGTTGGATTTTGATGGTGATGAGGGGGAAAGGTCGTTCTGCCATAGTCTCTATATTTACATGTACTTACTTATATTATCGGAAGAGTACGGAGGTTTGCATGACAAGAGCCACATGAAATCTGATGAGATTCCGGAGGAAGGGTTGACGGATTTACATGATAGATATAATAGAATGCAAGAGATGCTTAATGGTGATTTATGGGTTGAAAACAGAGATTTCCATATAGTGCACTAGAGATTTTAGACTAATGAAATATTATGTAGATAAGTACATACGTTGGTTGGTGTGTGTATGGAAGAGGATGAGTGTGAGAGCGATTTTGTTGATTGAGGGGTTGTGATTGAAAAGATAGGAAACTGATGAGCTTGCAACTTGAATAATGAAATAGGAGTCAAGTCAGGGAAACGGGACTGAGAATAGTTTATTTGATTTGATTGGGATTAAGGAGAATTTCCTAATAGACTAAAAAATAACAGAGTGGGATGGTTGGTTGCAGGATTCGTTAAGGCTGATGAAATCATAGTAATAATGTGTCTAAAGGATGGGAAAGGAAAAGGAAACGGATGGTCACACTACCTTATGCTCTTTTGAAACTGAACTGAAACTTCTCCAGTGAATTCTAAGTATAGATCTGTCTGAAACAACTGAATATTTGGAATTGAAGAAACAAACATGATGAGAATGAACACTTTTACGCCTATAAATAAACTATTATTTCTACATCTGATGGTGGTTCTTATTTGGCACATTATGACTTTGTAAGTTCTTGGGAAATAGAAGGGAAGGGATGTAATCTGGTTTTCATTCAAGAATTTCATACTTCTCATGCTGATGTAACACTTTTCTTTTGTTGTCTCAAGTCTGTGGAACATTGACTTCGTTTGCCTTATTGTTAAATTGGTTCAGAGGAGTTATTAACTAGGTAGGTACCCACCTGATATTATAATGTGTAGGTACCTGATACTATTCTTATAGCTAGTGTCTAGCTACCTAAGTATTTTAGTAGATAGCCGTATATATGTGTACATATTTGGCCTAGTGTACATTAGCTTTGAAGCACCTTGTTTTAGTTTCTATTTTGGTATTTGCCTTGGATTCTTTAGATGAGATTCTGTGTAAAGATTAGTTTCGTTTTAGCCTTGCCTACCATTGCATTTGAATTGAGGTAGATCTACAGATAATCTTGGTCATTTGATATGCATAAAACTTTCTCTCACAAAGACCAAGTTATTAAATAGTAAATAGATGAGATCCTAAAGAGGGTTTAGTGTCTAAGTGTTCACGCCCTGTAGGCACTTATTTGTGTAGCAGCTATTTTTGTGTATGTGCCATATGAACAGATGTAGTAGTACATAGTGACTCTCTTATCACATTACTTGCCTATAAGGATGTGTAATAATACTTTATTTACATTGTATAATAATTGGTGCAGGTAACACATGCACTTGAATGGTATAAAAAATAATTTTTAGTGTTTTCCTTTGGACTGTTTGAAGGTAAGAATTAAGTGGATAAGCTATGAGTGCGTTTGAAATGAACAAACTAAAGCATTCGTCATCATTTCTTAGAAATAATGAAAAAGAGAATTGAGTGAAGGGAAACTATGGAGCCAAGCGAGTCTACGTCTGTAGACAGACAGTATAGAGTGTGTATTTGTTTGCATGTGTGGGAGAATAGCGTCTGTGACTTAGAATGTTCCTCAATGCATATCTGTCTGTTTGTATCTGTTGAAAAAACGAGCTCTTCTCAAAACTGTAGCGTGCAATTAAACTGACAATTAAAGTCGTGAAATGAGTTTAGCGATGCTTCTCCACATCTGAGTCTGATTTTAGATGTTGAGCGTTCACTGGGCATTTAGCATCACGTTTTCTTTCTCTAATCTCAGCATAATATTTTGTGAGCGGTAATAGTTTTATGTATTTTTGTGTAGCGAATGAGTGAGATTGAATCTATGTTGTTAGACTGTGTAAAACAATGAAAAGGAAATGTTTTACTCATTTAATTAAAGTTAGATAATTGCCTATATTTGTTTTATAGCATTCTCGCATTACCTTCAAAATTGTTTTTTACCATTTCTATCGTGGCATAAAACATTTTGGGAAGATGTAAATAGTGGTGTCAGCATTGTTGGAAATAAAGTGTAGCAACAGAAGAACGAAAAGTCAAGGATTCCTCCGGCCTTTTCTACTATTTCTGTGATAGTTTCAGTCACTTTTATTCTGTATTTATCTACGTTGTTGCATGCAATTCAACACTAAGCAGCACTATAAAGCAGAATCGGATTTGTTTTACTTTTATTTACGACGAGTCGAATGTGGAACCTGAGTAATAGTCTTGTTGGAATAAAAGGCGAGTCAGTTCAACCAAATGCTTTGATTTGTCTTTTGTTCTACAGAAACTTGAGTTTTTCAACTAGTAGGCACTAGACATGGAAGGCGTGCATAGTTATTTTATTTGGAGCTTTAACTACTATAGGCCTTGTATATGCTACCTAGATATCTTTCGTAATAGTTCATACTACACGTACTAGTAGTGCCTACTGTTGATGGCGATAAAAGTTGGAAAGCTCTAATATTAGTTATAATGGGAAATCAACAGAATGAGATGAAATGAAATGCAACGTAATGTAAGGGGGCTGGATTGGTTTGGTTGACTTGTCTTCGTCTCAATGAAATGAATGCAATGTAAATGTAATGTAATGCAAATGTGAGAAGCAATAGAACACGAGAGAATAAAATAGATTTATTATCTTTTCCAGCACAATACCTTCTGATAAAAGTTACAGCGTTTTAGTGAGTGCACAGAGGGAAATCTAGTGTCTATATACAGTTTGTATATATTTACTAATACAGGGCATAATAATATGGTAAATGAAGACTCTAAACAATGGGAGACGGACAGAGTTGATAAAGACACATAGTAGGCATATTATTACAGTAGTAATAGTGTTGCACTATCTATCACGTATTTTATACTCGCAAGTTTCCTCATTTGAAAAATGGAATGAGATCGCAGAAATGTAAATGCATGTGAGAAAATAAAGGAAAATAGTTTTAAAGAAATGCGTCCTAGGATTTCTTCTTCGGTTGATAGAATCCAATGAAACAGAGAGGATAGGTCAGATGGTATTGGGCTAGTTATAAACAGACATGTGTGTGGTGCAGCCGGATCGGGACGACAATGAAAGTGTTTAGTTTGAGGATTCGTAGAATGAAAGAATGACACGACATCGATGATCCAATGGAATGAGTCTGATTATATTATTGTATTCGTTGTTTGGACGAAATCTGTGAAGTCAGTTTGAATGTTGAAGAGGAGGAATTCCATTCTCGTTAGATTGCGTGGCTCTTGGTATTTGCATGCTACCTGTTCTCTTTTCTTTCCATTCTTCTCCCGAAGTTAATACTAATAATAAAGCCAATAAGAAAATAAGCATAAGCATGCTAAAGACTTTGATGTGCTTTCCTATATCGAGTCTAACTCAGAATGAAATCTGATGAAAGCGGCTGTGGACATATAGAACACTCACTCACTCACATGTAGAAGTAATAATATAAGTAAGTAAATGGGGTAGCATATGCATGAGTAGCCTTCTATAATAATACGCTTATAGCCATGGTATGGGTACGAGTGGGGAAGCAATCCATTTTGTTGATCCTTGAAAGCTTGACTTGCACTTGACGTATGAATTGAAACTTTGAGTCTGCTTGGTCAAGTCAGGAATGCATTTTCTGGTTCGAATTTACTTGCTAGTTATACTTTTGTTTGGTGGTTAGTCTGGTGACTCCATGGTTATACTAATATGGGCCATTCCCATCTATTTTTATGTCCTATATATATATCGGATTTATATCGGATTTATATACCATAGAGCTGTAATATTCTAAAACAAATAGGACGACGGAAAGTCAACTGCCTAGGCAGGTATTATTTTTTGACTTAGTTGAGATGGAATTAAAGGTAAGGGAGCGTTTGAATGGGACGGACGGTGAATTCGGGTTGAATTCCGAATTCGAATTCCATGGCTATCTCGAGAATGTTATTATATTAGAGAACATTCATGGGTACTGCAGGGAAATAACCTGCTCGCTAAGCTTCGTAATGGGTTTCTACGAGTTTCAGATCTACTCCTATCTCTGTCGCTCTATTTCCGTGGCTTACAATCCAACATACCCCTACACAATGAAATAGACGAGACGGGAGCATACCGATGTTTAAATTCCGATTTGACTACGCTAGTATATACTAAATACCTAAGGACTGGTAGGTTAATTTGTTTCATTTTAAATTAGATTCCGAGATTTTGTTTGCAGCCGTCTTATTTGATTGAGAGAGACTTTGATAGTCGTGCCTTGAAGGATTCATTCACCTTTCCCTATACAAATACTATGTTATATAAGGAAGGAGTTGTATGTAATGTGGTCGAAGGATTCTGTAGTGGAGCATTTGTTTTTGTTGGTGCACCGTGTACAAACGATACCGACTTGTTTCGGCCCAGAAATATGCATTTACATATTTTCCCAGAGTTTTTTCCATGGGCTGATCTTGATCTTGGTTACTTGTTTGACTAGACATGACAAGTCGGTGTGATATATTGTATCTATTTACTAGTATATAGTCAATGTAGCATATTTATTGTTGTAAGTAGTATAAGTAAGTACGTAGTATAAGTAAGTAGTATAAGTGTCTTGAGATCCTTTAGTTTCATAGAGATCTACCGTATTAAGATATTCCGTTGGATAAGCAGTGATGGAAGGGAGAAAAGACAATGGCCATGCCTCTAGTGAATTGTACTAATCGCTGCTAATAGTTGAGTTGCCAAGTATTTAATGGTAGCTAATCAATATAATAGTGTGACTATTATTTTGTGTGTAGGCTGGAGGTTTGCATTCTGCATCGACCTGCGTAAAAACCACTGAGTTGATTTTATAGTTGTGAAAGTGCTGGGGAATGCATAGTGGAAGTAGTCATAATAGGTTATAATTTCATAAAGTAAGGTTGTCAGTTTTGTAGATTTCAGAAATGTTTTTGGCAATTTGTGTAAATTGTCTTCTAGTCCTTAGGGTGAGAGTGAGATAGAAATTGGTAGTTGCCATTGTGTACGGTACATAAAAGTCAGTTGGCAAACAATGCGGGAATTGTGACACACAAACAGAACAGGATTAAATTAAGGTAATTATGTGCATATATAAAGTATGAATAGAAATGGAGACGGAGGCTGGAACCCAAAGGAGTCTCATTCCGACGAGGCTCACTCCTCCGTTCAGTTGAGTCGAGGCAGAGAGTCAAGAAAGATTTGAGTGGAATGAAGTCGTAGACTAAATTCATGTCGAGTCTCAGTCTGCTGGAATAACAAAACAATAGAGTTTATGAAGACGACTTGCAGTTGAGTTTTAGTTAAGGAAGACAAGATGCGGAGGGAACTTACTAATGAAATAAAATGACTCTGTAGCTTTGTAGTATAGAATAATGGAGGGATGTACTGCCAGTGCAGTAGTAGTCTGTAGGATGGAAAGTATAATATATATATGGAAAGTATAGGCGGTCAGGGTAGACTTGAGTTATTGGCCAGATTTGAATTTAAATGTACATTTGGGATTTGTGAAGCGACATAAAAATGTAAATATTAAAATATTGGGAGGCTTCTATTATGTTTCTTTTGCTCTCTGAGAAAATGAAAAGAGAGTTCTACTGAGACAGCTTCTCGTGTTTAATCTTTTAGCAATTGTAAATAGTCATACACACGTATAGTTAAGCGACCCTTACTCCACTGGGCTCAATGTTCTACGTACGCACTTTGTCATTTTACGGCTCCTGCCCTACGAGATCTCACTCATTTTAAGGTAAATGCGAAAATCATTCAGTGAAGAAGGAGTAAAGTAGGAGAATTGTTAAAGTTTCCTACTATATAAGTACTAGATTAATTCAATATGATGATCATCTCCTCAGGGCCAACTGAGGCTAAGGCTGGAGCGATAGGAATTTAAAATGAATAAATTGTGAGAAAGAGTCTCCTTGGTCTGGGCTCTACGTAGAAGATGTACAGGGTGGGAACATGAATGGAGGAATTAAGACTGGGCATATGAATTTAGTGGCATTATTACATGTATTCATTGTGCATGCACAGAGTCGAAATTATGCCATGAGAATTGTGAAATGGAATGAATGGATGAGAATTAGAGAGTTGGTTGTGACGGATTGCTATACTCTCTCTGTAATAATAGTGTTTAAAGGATGATCCGATCTGGACAGATTTAGGGATAATAATAATACCATAGTGTTTGAATCTTTATGTACGGACATGATCTGATGTCAGATGATGTGATGTTGTGATATGTTCATGTGTGTATCATCATATCATCATTGTGAGACAGTTTTTCGACTTCGGAGCCGCACCCCGTTTTTTGTTCTCACCGCTCGTCTTCTTATTCATTCCCTGACTTCTGGCTCTGGTTCTGTGAGCAGGTGATGTAAGACTCTGTTGAGACTTAAACTATGCGCATATTAATTGTGGACTATTCCTAATACTTGAGCATTAGAGAAATACCATTACGGTGTCAGAGGAGATAGATAGGTAGTTGAGTTATTGACTTTCAACAGAATCTAGTGCCAATAGATAACTCTTACGTATTCTGTATGCAATATGCATGGAGACCACGCCTCTCTGTGAACAAAATTCGTAGGCCCACTAAATATTAACCTCAGACTTGGCTATTAATAATTTAAGGTAATGTTCAATAAGTATATACTTAGTAAGTAGTATTGTGCGTAGAGATGTATTTATGTACAATAGTATGGTTGCGAAGGACTGAATGTAGTGATTAAAGACATCTAATGTATACAGATTTAATTAGAGTTTCGCGAATGTAAATTAAACTAATGGAATATCAAGCCCTGCATTTACATAATTGTAAAATCTCCAAGTGCCATTAAGGAGGCTGTATATAGATAGTGATGGTGTTGCCAAAGAATGTGAATTACATTAAATTGAGTGAACTATTGAACAAGGTCTATTTTGGACTCCATTTTGGTTACATAATAGTAAGAATGGTTTCAGAATGTGTAAGGATCGAGGAGGAATGATTGGATTTGCTTACATTATTTGGTAATGTTGGATCTTTATGCTGTAAAAGTATGTATGTAGGTTAAGAAGATTTTAATATATAGTCTTATCATCTTGTGTATTAGAAATTATGGATTGGCTGAAGGAACCTTTCTCACGCCCTGCCTGGCCTAGCCCAGTCTCTCTTGCGTACTCTCATCATCCCCTAATAGTCTCTGCATCTCCTCCGGGCTCATCTCATCTCTCGTCAAAGTCACCTTTCTTCACAATACCTCACAATCCCTTTAAACGCGTTTTTCTTCCTTCTCTGCCTGCATTACATAACACGTCTCCTTACAGTTAACTATCCCAGTAATTTACTACAGATATTATTAGTAATCTATGCACAAAATATCCTATATAAGCTCACTGGGTTTGATGCAATGTGAAGTATACGCATTTAGATTTGACCTCTGCTCTCATCTCTAACTTTTATTTTTATTCACACACTCATGTGTAATAGACACTGGAAATTACAGAGATGTACCTAAGTCAAGAAAAGCATAACTTACATTCCAATCGATATCTCTGGATGAAATCTTGAGAAGGAATACCATCATAGCCAAAGAAGCCGATCGTTTTCATCCGGAGTTTATATAAATATATCCTTAGACTTCGTATATGCCATAAAGTAGAGTCGGGATCACTAACCATTCTTATTTTAAAGGACCTGCCTGCCTTCCCTTCCTAGGTATGTGCTTTGTGTACCTATGTGAATGCTCAGAGCCTTGTATTTTGTTTAGGAGCCGGGGGCAACATTTTTAGCCACGAAACACAAAAAGGGAAGAGAAACCCGAAAGACTTTATTCGAAGATGGGCTAGGAAACGGTGAAGGTAGTCCCAGTGGCCCAATCTTCTTTGGTCGTGTGAACGATAGAATAAATGCAATCTTGGATTCTGTTCCACACTACACTTGCACTATTTTATCTACCACGATGAAATAGTTTAAAAACAACTATAGCACCTCCAAATATTTTCTTATAAGACGTCTCTGAAGAAAGAGGGAGAAGCTCTTTCTTTGTTTTGTTTTCTACATGCGTGGAATAGCATGGGAAATCAATTACTTTTAGCATTTTGCCATATGGTTCTGCATCAACAGTTTTTCCAGAATTTTGAGAATTCTCCTCCTTAACTTTGTTCGAAACTGCATATATGTCTGCTGGTTGGAAAATGTGCTGTTACTAATGATCATGAAAAAATCTATGGGCAGATATTTACACGTGTTCGACAGTTTGAATAATTTTGATTAGTTGATGCACTAATTGTCTCATTGTAATGGAGAATAATATTCTTCGGAAATAGTTCCTCTCAAAGCGTTTTTAGTAAACATTTGTGTGATAAATAAAACTCTTGTGTTCTTGATGACATGTCAAATAAACTTTCCTACATGTACTCTATAGCTCAGTACGCCTTTGTTTTAGACTTGTAGTGCCTATAGTTTTGTAATACGTTCTAAAGTGTCAGAAGAAATTGAGAATCTTTTATTGGAATATTATGCTCTCACTTTTATGGTTGACGGTGCATTGTACATATAAACTTGATCAATTTAGATTGAGCAAACTTTGGAAGGGCGTAAAATAAGTAAAGTTATTGAGTTGCCTTATTGTTGTTGAGTACTTTGAGATTTAGATAAAAAAACTACCTAAGCGATACACTATTTTATATTTAAAGTTGTTTTTGGCATTTGCGTCTACCTACTTTTGGTATAAATGTAAATGTATAGCATGGGAATGAACAATAAAATGTCCATATGGGTAGACATAGAGGCTAGACGTTGAATTGATAGAAAAGGTTTTTGCAGAGAGCATAACTCCTGAGATTCAAAGAAGGAGTTGGCTTACCTTTGTACGGACCAAAAGATTTGTGTATGCAAATGTATACTTTATAATGGTGAAGTTATAAATATCTATTAGATTGTTGAGAGTGTATTATAGATTGAGTGTTGACTCGATATTTATAGTTAGTAGCCAAATGTATATCCTTATCCTGGGGTCCACATCTATATTTTTGTAAAGAGACATAGTGGGGAACATTAGACTGCAGCTGTGGATTCATTGCAAATTTCTCATTCATCAAGGGAAGAAAGGAAAGGGAATATCTGGATGTTGGTGACAGCTCCTTAAGAAACAGTGATTGATCTTCTCTCTGAGTAGGGCTCTTTGATAGCAGAGAAGAAGTCGCATTGATGTTGATGATAGTTTCCGTGCGAGGAGAGTTCGATATCCACTGCATTCAACTTTGCAGACTTCTTTCCTACGAATTCCTAAAGAACTACATCCGTCCATGATGGTTGAAAGCTTATATTTATGAATCTTGCTGTCCCACAGGTTTTTCAATCTGAAAAAATAGTTTCCTTCGAAAAATGTGAGTATCGTCCAAGCTTAGTATCTATTGACTGTGTATCTTTAATCAAGGGCTAGCCGGGACTACGTTATTCTACGATTATTGTGAAATTCATAGGGAAACGTTATCTGAGAGAGTCGTTAAAAGTTTTGAAGAGTTGTGTACTTTTATGGAGAGCAATGATTTATTGGAAATAATTCAAGAAGAGCGACACTCAATTACCGCCTCAATAACATTAGCAGAGCAAATTTTTATTACTCAAACCAGTGTATGCGAATGTGTCGGTCCGTATGATCCGCTATAGAAAATAAAGTACCTAGGCACTCTGACGAATCAGCACGTAGCTAACCAGGCGAGTACGTTCTAATTGTAAGTAATAAATATGTGCAAGGGAAACAAGAAAATTTTTATTACAGGTGGTTCGGCCTGACTTTCCTAGGTTAGGCCCAAGCTATAAAATGCTGAGGAAGGTTACTTACTGCTCATTTCAACTTCACTCTATAGTGACATGAAATCATTTCTCAGAAAGATGAACAAAACGTGTAGATGCAGATAAGTAGAATATCATTAAGTTCTTTCAATGAGCAGAGTGCTGATGTTTATTGATATGCACTAACTGGAATTCTTGAAATGTCTTGCTATAATTGCGGCTTACGCCTTACGCTCTACAAATTTAATTATTCATAACAACATTTTTTTCACTCTCTGAGCTGAAACTGTACTGATGACAAGCCAGGAGTTTCAATTCATGACTCAGGACGAGGAAATAGCAAGTTACTCATTTCCCCTTTAGTACTTTGGGTTAAATACGAACATTATTGACAGTGGCACTTGGTAGAGTGCATTTATGAAGATGATAATATGAATTCAGCCAGGTGTAAAATGGAGTTTTCTATTAGATTTGCCTGGTCGGATAAAGACTCCGATAGGATAATCGATACAATTGAATACAAATACGGGATTCAGTTGTTGGAGATTGAATTTTCGGGAAGTCTGTCGGTTTTGCTAAGCTGATTTGACTATGGACAGCTTGACTGTTTCAATAATACATATATTCAGGCTTTGATTTAATGATACGACGTATGTATGGCATGACGTGACTCAATGATAGAATCTCCAACGTGCATGAGCCCTAAGAAATTGTATCGACCTTTTCCCTATAAATTCATTCAATGCTCTTCCACTTTGGTAACCGTAAAACACCATTCCGGTCTATGCAAACTATATGCCCTCCTATAAATGCGTATACGGTTGTTATTGAGAACTTTTTTAGACTGTCCCTCAGTGGAAAAAGAATATTTGGAAGAGATAAAAGATAGGATTTAGACAAGAGTTGAGTGATGGAGACAGAGAAAGAAGTAAAAAATGAATTGTTGGCAGCAGACCTTATTGAAATTGTGTGTATCTCCTATCCACTACCGTTCTACTGTGTGCAGTCCATATGTTCAAACTGCAAGGAGTGCAGTGTTTTAGGATATCGTTCTTGATCTTACGTGATAGGCCCATGTGTGGAAAAATTCACAATTTCACGCCTTAGACACCGAGTGTCACCCTTTACCTCTATGCACTCGCATGGCGAACAGAAATAGAATCCGCAGACACAGACATGCATACCTTATACACAATACGCGTACAAATATCTTTGTAGGTTGAAATAAAGATTTGAAGTACAAGCATGTAGGAAATGCTTCTACAAATGTTCCATCTTTTCCGATCTTGTCGCTACATATTTTATGCCACGCTACATACAAAGCAGTAGCGACCCGTTTAAGATGCAGTTCAAAAATCTTTTGCATTTCTTTCAATATCAGTGACTACCGTTTCAAAGTGCATGATACATGCAGGTGCAGACGTCTTTAAAAACTTTTTTCATTGCATTGTTTCAAATTCGAGTGTAGGATGCGTAGACATCATTTTGAAGCAAATGTCCCTGTCTAAATTCAGCATTCTAAGAAGTCATCAACTTTCATTTGTAATTTTAGATTTTGTATAATAGTGTGTTTGGACCGTTTTTTACAAACACAATGGTTATGTATAGAATTACATTTGAAAAAATTGACAAATTCCTTCTGCTAGCACATGGATTGCGATTTAAATTCAAACATTGCTAAAAAGTATCCAGGCCATTAGTTTATAATATTTAATTAGGTAAACGATGAAAGTTGGAAAGTTTATTTGCTACATTGGGGAGATAGACAGTTGAGGATAGTATTCCATTAAATAAATATGCATATGAGGATGTGCAAATATAAAGTGATTGGATGTTGATTGGATTGGTAGAGTGGAGTTAGAAGCATGTGTGCAGATGCGATGTAATGATATAGATGTTTTCGCTATGGTGATATCACAATGGTAGATGTAATTTAATGCCAAGTGAAGGAATGCAATGGATGGGAGTGTGAATTTGAGTGTGAATGAGAATAAGAATATTAGTTTATAACAAATCTAAGTACATGGTTGGAGTTAGATTAGATGGATACCGACGAGTCGTCGTCTCAGTTTGTGATTATGAGTGTGAATGTGAAGTGTGAAATAGGGAGCGTAAATTAGATTAAGGCTGATGACTTATGTGATATTGGGAACTGATGAGTGATTTAGGAGCTTATTGGACCAGTCTGCGGGGGTTAGACTTGTACAAATGAGTCTTTTGTCGACCTCTGAACCGCGTTTCACTTGATTTACTCTTTTCCTCCGTCTCACCGCTCTCTTCAAATCTCAAATTCATAAGCTGACTAAGATGAGTTTCTATACTTGAACATTACTCACACATTTACTACTAGATTTCATCAAATATCATTGCCATATCTATAACCCAAACCATTGTACTACTGCAACCACAACAGCCATCCAGTTCCATTTCCTTCTTGCACTAAAGACTCTAGATTCCTATAAATATGTGAGTGGCTCAAACCTATAGTCTACGATGTTGTTGGATGATCGCATTCTTTATGCCATTGTACTCAATGATTTTTAAATGTCCTTCCTCAGTGGGCAGAGGAATCCCACTAAAAATGTGTACGATTTGTAATGAGCTCTGTTGAAAATCATATTATAATATGTCATCTCATGTTTCGCGAAACAAGTATGGATTGTAGGCACCTGAAGGTTCTAACTGTGATAGACATACTTACACTCTTTTTTAAAGTGTGTATTATCTACGATGATTTTGATAATAAGCGATGAAATGAAATGATAAAACGTAGATTAAGTAGCGTGAATCCACACCGATGTAAGTTATGGCCAGAGTATGATATGGCCAAAGGCGCAAGTCTTTTATTTAGCCGCTTTGCGAGCATTTAAGTGAATGAAGACTTATTACGTATTCTATTGCATTGTAGGGGAGACCAATTTAATTTGTTAGTTAACTCTGTGTAGGTAGGTACCTAAAGTAAATACCCTTCCCATACCCTGACATACAAAAGATACTTTTAGTTATAGCTATAAAACATCAGATAAAGTTTCGTTTGCAAAATTTCTTATATGCAACAGTGTGAACCTATTACAGATAATTTTGAAAACTTTCTAGACACTTATGGAGTAATTATATTCCATATTTAATTATAGTTCATATATTTTTTGTTAACTGTCTCAAATGCCTTCTTGCAAATATATTTTATGGAATGTATTTTAAGAAAAGGGTTTGAAACTCTAAGAGTATGGATTTTAGACATTGTTTAGGTATCCTGTGGGTATTTTTGTCTAGTTTTTGCGGATGGTAAATCCTGGTTTCTTGCTACGAGGTCTCTTTATTGATATTAATAAATCAAAATTTCATACTCCAAAGCTCTTGGATTTAAGGAACTGGTGGTCTCACGCTACATCAGATCCTTAAATATATTGTTAGAGAGATTTGATGCCTAAGCTCCTCGTAATCTTCTGCATTAATGTGCCTCTACTACGTGCAGTGCAAGAGGGAATGTTACAAAAGGAATATATTACCGCTATCAAGGCTTGAGTCGTTCTTGTTAAAGAAGTTTAATATAGAGGGGCATGGCATATCTGTTGTTAGATTCAGACTCAAATAAAATCTGATATGGAGAACAATTGTGAACTTGACTCGTTTTGTGCGAGGAGAAACCGGAAAAGTTAAATGAAAGGATTACATTGTTCTAGAGTGCAGTGGTTGCCAAGCAGGTACAGAAGATTAGACTGTAGATTAGGATTAGACGAATCATTTGGGCGCTGATGATGAGGACATGGATGATGATTAACTTGATGTTGATGATGAGGAGCCTCTTGTTCAGATATCCAGCCTTTCATCGCTTTGGTCAGCATCGCGTGCTCTCTCAGACCATTACATACAAACGCCAAACACTTTTTACATCCCACCAATAAATATTTATCATCAACTACCTACCATATGTATATTAATAAATGGATTTATCATTTAAATATGCAAACATCTTTCGCGAAAATAAACTCTTTTCTTGGGGATTATCTTAACTTTCCACCTATTTCCGAGTTTGGCTAAATTTCTCCTGATTTCCATAATGTATGGTTGCTCTCCGAGATAATTAAATGGTTGTTTTGCAAATTATATAGTATAGAGCAGAAAGTTGCAAAAACCATTTTGGGGTATTTCCAAATGAGTTTCTTTAGAATGCAGAAATGTTACACAGGGTTTTACACCGTAAGCGTATGTGTTATCGGCAATAGATGTTGCAAGATTGTAATTCCAGAGCAAGGTTAGGCAAGAGTATTTTATCAGAGCTAATTTAGCTGGAATGTGCATAATATGTTTGCATAGCAGAAATAGTGAGTGTGTTGTTGCGCTCCTGCGCTTATCTTGATCTGGATCGTGATCACTCATAGCCCCATTATGAGTTATTATCATTGATCGCAATTAGCACTCTGTGCAGATGATAATGACTGTGAGTTTTGATTCAGTCAATCACTCGCTTACCGCCTCCCGTCTACATTACACGTCTCTCAACTTAGCGGCAGATGATCAGTCATTCCTCTACTAACGTTACCTTCAACTTTATTTTTGATGCAAATGATTTGCAGGATATTCATTATAATGCACTGACTACTCTGTGTCTCTCTATACGCAGATGTAATCTACATAGAGGAATGGTTGGTAGAAAGCCAAGCGAAAACAAAAACATAGTTTAGTAATAAGTAGTCGTCTGCAAATAATATAAAAGTGCTCACAGCAGCAGACGGATATATGAAACAAAAAACTGTTGTGAGTAGGGATGTTACATATTTGATAGGAATAATATAATAGTAGGTATTGGATATGATTATGCGTTTAAGGACTTGAATTGGTTCATATATGGTAAAAGCGAGATTATTTATAGGAAATCAATAGGTTGGTTGGAATGAAGCATTATTTGCATTCGAAAGCTGCCTCATGCATTGCAATCATGATTTTTCTGTGAGTGTAGCCGCCCTGTGTCCAAGTTGTATTTGTTTTCCGTCGGTTGAATAGGGTGTCTGTGTGTCTATGGAAGGAATTCCATGCTTATATATAGGATAGCTACAAGATGTGAAGGGAGATGCTGATAAAGACAGTATTACGAACTCATTAACAAATTAATGTGTATTTACTTGGCAATGTTAAACATTGTGTTGTCCTTCATTTGACTCGTATCGAATCTAACAGTACCTTTGCAAATTGCGAACGTACGAGTGTGGAAGGCTTGAAGGCGAATGCATTTAGGTAATTAAACAGACTTTTCCTCAGCTTTGTCGCTATCTGCAAATACTTAAGATTGAGTTGAGAGGGACTATCCTTTGCCGAGTTTATAGTCGTGCCGATGGATAAAGATAACTAACTACCTATGCAATCCTAAGTAGTATTTACTGTGCAAATTTATTGCTGTACAAATAATATTGCTGCTAACGATAAGTACAACTGCCAATAGTAAGTAAGTGGTGGCTCGTCAGCTACCTTCTTCTCATAAATATCTATTTACTGCACTCTAAGTGTACACATGTTATACCCATGCCTACTAGTTTAGTGTAAGTCGGAGAAGAATGTTATTTGCTTCTGTCATGTAAGTACCTTGGTAGCATTGTCTAATTGCAAGACAGAGACTATGAATAGTTGGAGCAGTACGTACCTTGAAATACCTAGCTAATGTGTGTATTTCTCTAATTGTGAGATTGCAGTTGTGGAATGTTTGCAAGTGAGATTTTCGCACACGTTATGTTAAGCTGAGTGCTCCTCGTTGTAAGACTAATGAGAACTAGACTTTAGCTTTATGTACTTGTTAAGATTTTTTAAAGGAATGTCTATTGAGGTCGTAATGTAATGTAGCCTAGACAAAGACTAATACGACTTTTTAGCCAGCCACCTCTAGATGCAGCAAGTTCAATTGAATTGTCAAGTAAGGTGCACGTTGCACAAACGAACTGGCTTTCTCAAGTGCAGATGATAATGCACTAACGACAATTCCTTCTGGTCCTCCTCTCTGCTCCAACAATATTTCCCATCTTCGGCTCATCAGCTCTTGTTTCTGTGGCTTTGGGCAAACTTTTGTTGCACAGCCGTCCCGTTACTTTGGCTGACGTCGTTAACTCTACAGAGGAGTACTAAGCGAATATTATAAGCACACAGTTGGTCGGGAGGTTTGTCGGTCAGCCCTTTAAATTCTGCACACCAGTCCTCATCCTCAAACATTGAGTCAGGAAGAGATAATATTTCTAATCTCCATCTACCACGTTGCTTCATCCACCCTGTAATGCATCTCCATCTCAATTGACAGCTTTTCAACTCCCTACATCTTCCGAGATGCTAACGATAAAGCTATTGTGTTTCCATTTCACACCGTTACAAGGGTTATGATGTATCATCAGACATGTACAGATAGCATAATGAATATACAGGGTGATGTAACTAAATAGGAGTTATTAGCTCATGTCCCTTTGTCCTCACTCCACTCGTATACACTATAAATAATTTATTCCTCGGGCAATGAGTGCAGATCTAATTCAAGACGCTAGGCGAGATGGTTTCATTTTAATGATAATATCATTTTCGACGTTGTCAATTTATGTCAGTGGTTTCTTAAGAATGGTTTGAGCCTACCTGCAGCATTAATCTAGATCAGAAATAAGCAATGTGTTTGGGTAGCTATACATTGTTAGAGAGATGATAGACGCCAGGAGACAAAATCTTAGATTAGCTAATATAGTACATTATCTATTTGCTGCATACAATAACAATCTTTCCATTCTCCAAGTTCCTTATTGCATATATATCCAGCTATTAGCTATCTGGGTAAATCTTTGTTATGTTGTGATCCCCTGGCGGGGAGCTTTGCATCCAAAGATTCCGTTGTCTTTTGTAAGCACAATGTACTGCAATTTTGTTTTGTTCAGCTCTCTGCAGTGGAAAAATGCAGTCATTTCATTCTATTATTCCCTCATGATCATAACATGTCTACTATAAAGAGCAACATTCATTCCATTTAATGGTTACAAGATCTTTAGGATCATGGTTATCATTATTATTAGCCAGGTAACCTAAAAATGAAACACTGACTCAAGTAACAGTACATATGGAGCGACTGAATTGCATTTCAAAATATCAGTATTCTTCAGTACATGATAATTTACTGCTTTGATGGGACATTTCATAGAAATTAATTATGTTTGATGAAAATAGTGTGTCTACTAGATTTAATATTTTAGATTTGAAAGAAATGTTTAGTGTAAAATTGGACGGGTATTTGGGTTGTCATGATCATTAGCATTAGAAACCGATGTAAATGGGTAGTAGAGATGTGAGATTATATGACGTGATTTGACATGACATGGACTGGCATGGAGATTGGACCATAATGAAGGTAGGACAAAGGAACGGCAAGGATGCATTGTCTATGTGGAATTGTTAATTGTCTCTGGCCATAGAATTAGATTCGACAAGTCGAAAGGTAGATGGATATGATTTTATGGGTGGAATAATTTTATAGTCTCATTTTATGGCTATGCGGTTGCATTGTTTTCTGATGTACATAGTGAGTCAGTAGTATTTGAGTGAGACTTCTCTTGTCCGTGCCTGTGCTAGACAAATAATAAAGTAAACAGCGAGAGCAACAGAAAATAAATGCGATGGCGGGTGGATTTTGGCTTTATGTGTCTGACTGGATGTACTTTTGATAGTTTATTTGTTATCTGAGACCTGAATGTGGTTTTGTATGTATAAAAGTATTTTCTTGTGTGCAATACACACAGACATGGATAATGTGTCTTTTGTACTATGTTTCTCTGGAATGGATGGAATTATATTATTATTACCTATGTAGCTACAATACAACTCACGAGTGCAGTGAGCAGTCAGTCAGTCAGTTCTTCAATTGTTCAGGGCAAGGCAAATGCAAGTCTGTCCGTCAGTGTGTGAGAATCCTAGTTGTTGTTGGTTGGGCTAATAGCAATAGGAAAGCAATTGAGGAATTTTTTAAAGCTGTCTTGTCTTCTTGGTGGAGGTGATAATTGCGGATGGCTGGAGGCACAGTTGTGTTGCATGCGTTCATTTCGGACTTTTCTCTGAGGTTATAATATACAAGTTGATGGGAATGAGAAATGAATTGAAATGCAGCGCAGACAAACAGTAAACTATGGGATAGGATAACATCACAGAGCATAACGAGAGGTATTAACCGATTGAGCTCACTCTTCTCGTGTTTTGACTCCTTTTATCCTGTTTCATAATGTCTAATAATGCGAGGTGCACTTTTTGGTATGCGGCTCTATTTACTTTTCATGCATATCTACATAGGTACCCGAGTTCTCCACCAATTACTACTATTATCCTCCTATAATTGTGTAATCGTTAGTTTCACTCGGAAACCGATATTGATACTATAAATATATATGGAAATGTGTAATAAAAGCACAATATGCAATGAACTTTGAAATTATTTTACGCTCTGTATTATTATTATTGCTATCGCGTTTCTCTCGCAATAATGATTAAGAATTTGTTAGAGTTTATGTAGAGCTTAGGTGAACACAAGTATTATTTGTTCCCTACTACTTATCTCCCTTTGTATCAGTCATTAATCTCCATACTTGTAGCACAGCACAATCATACTATTTGCATCCTCCCTAGTTCTATTTTAGTCATTTATATCCAAGTATCCACTCAAGTTTTATTGATCTTCATTTGTATTTAAGTTTCAATGGGCCGAGTCAAACGGTGAGATACAATTCCATAGATTTTTTCTTTTTGATCTATTACGTAGCGATGTGGCGGATTGAGAATAGAAAACTTGATATTTTATTAGTAAGTCTAATAATAATATGAGTCTGGGTAATAATAGGAGCACTGCATAATGTTATGAATAAAAGTGGAGATTGTGGTGTGGTAACTAAACGAGTAAATTTATGTGGACTGGAAGTAGTTGTGGTGCACCTCCTCTCGCCATCACGGGACCACATAACATCAGCTCATTATGCCCAAGCACATTATTAATCTTAACAAATGTTATCTCCCAACTCCGCGTTTCTGGCAGTTCCACACTATCGTATCCGTACGAATAAAATTTCGAATGTATTGTATTTTATTAAGGATATAATTATAGTATTATGTGTTCAGACTGGAAATGGTTACAAAAATCAATTCCACCTCAACTGACATTAGTTGACTGAGAGAGCTGGGCACAGAGGAGAGATAAGTGAGATGCGGATAAGAGTCGGAGGAGTAATGAGGATATGGCTTATATGTAATGTTGCCATCATAATAGCGAACAACGGCCAAGTTTTGGTGGACTGGACATTGAAGATAGATATTATTAGTGGACAAGGCAGGCAGGCGAAGGAAAATGTGCCCATCTCACATCTCACTCACTCTTCTCGTAATAATAATCATAATGTGATGAGCATAATGATAATATAATGTATCCTGAAGGAAGAGTAGGAAGGGCTGTCCATGTTAACTGAACATCAACATGGGTTAGCTATCGTTAGCTCGGAATGAGAATCACACAAAGAGGGATGTGAGTTTAGCTAGTGAACTGAAGGCATTATCGCCATCATCAGTAATGGTTTCCATATGTGCATTACATAACATATTATAATGCAATGTTAATGTATAAAATGAAAGGAAGGATGGACATTCTTTCGGTAGTAAAACCTCCGATAGACAACGTGGAAATATTTGAACTCTCATACTCCTGAAGAATTGTATACTACAAATGTTATCCTGTGTCCTAGATGTATACTAACTAATAGCTGACGGAGAAGAAGCTGCTAAAAAGAACAAAACGAAGGCCAACGGCTCTTCCTTTTCCTTCTCTCGAAACATTTATTTAGTAGATTACTTTACAAAAAGCGCGTAGATAGATTCGAATTTGCATAACATTACAAGGTTCGTATCACTATCATATCATATCTCATGACATGTGGAAAGGCTTTCCACAGATTAAAGTAAGGACCAGGGCCAGTTTTCTTATGTTGTTAGTTAGTGACTAAGTAGTGGGGAAGAGTAATGGAGCGAGTGATATTCTCGTGTACTCTACTTCTTAGCCGAGAGAGTGTTATATTTTCTATCTAGCTGATGATGAGTAGATAGAATAATGTGTAGAGACTAATAGTGTCTGTAATAAGTATATTATGTGAGTGGTACTTAGTAAAAGCTACACCACAAGAACAGCAAATAATATTAAATAAATACGTACTTATACTAAATAAATGTACTTATGTAGGGCTAAGTTGTCGTGTCCTTATATAAGTATGTTAGTTATTTGGCTGCATGTGCACAGTCTCTTTTGGCTGGAGTGGTGGTGGAGTCAAGTCAGCTTTGACTTGCTCCGACTTACTTAGGAGATAAGTCATCATAACCTGTTGATGAAGAAACTGAGTGTCTTGGACTGGAGGAGGGTCTCCATTCCAATCTGAGTTTCTGTGTAGAGATATATGTAAGTATGTGTGTCTTCCCCTTCCCTTCAATGCTCTTCATTAGTTTTAACATTTATCCAAACACTTCTCCGCATAGTTGATGCTCCATCTGGAAAAAACCACTCTTGTAATCGACGTGCATTTGCAATTTTGCAGTCTTTTTTCTGATTATTTATTTATTGTTTATCTAATGTTGTAAGGTTGTCGAGAAATGGTGTAGAGAATGCCAAATACAATATCATGTAGGAATATATTACGTCCTGATAGCAAGTAGTCGATAGGGCAGTGTGAAATGGATCTACGGAAAGTGTAAAGCAAGGCAGATAGACATAACATGTTTTTGCATACTAACTAGACTCCAGAAGACTTGAAGTTAATCAACTGATAGAACTAACTTTAGTTGTTATGTGTATTTATAACAATTCCTAGCAATTCCATGTACAACTCCCTATTATAGTATTTGACTCGGCTCTCTACATTTACTTTTCTAAGTATCCCAATAATAATATTTGTCTGACGTCCTTATATACTTTAGTACATACATATATATTTGGTGCATATTAGGATGTCAGATGTATGTATACATATAGTAGAACAGATATTTAAGTTAATACCTGACTATGTATTACTCTGATGGCATAGCCACTCTACAGATAGTATGGTGTAGGAACATGAGCAATTCTTCTGAGTGTGTGAGCGAACAAGTTTGCAAAGCCTCCGGCTGAGAAGTCAAGACACTAATGTATTCCTTTTGCACAAGATACATAGCTGAGAGAAGCAAAGAGTAAAAATGTTTGGTATATACAGACTCTAAATGGAGAGGTGCTAAGCTCAGCCATTCCTTGCCATTCTCATCACCTTCCTCTTGATTGCATTATGTGGCTGAGCTTATTTAACTATACTTTGTATTGCTCACTTCATTCGAACAAGTAAACCAGTTGCCCATAAACGCCAACCTGCGTTTGCCATTCCTTTTATTTCTATCCGTCCGATTATAAAACGACTAGCAATTGCTGAGACTACTTATCTATGTGGCATATTTCTAACAAGTCTACTTATTGTAATTTATTAGAGAACTGCATGGCACTATCAAAAGAAAACCCAAGGAACTACAAATCACATGTGCTTACAGAGTCCTCGTGCAGCTTATGAGGTTATGCCTCTTGAGAAATCATCCTATGCTCATCCCCATGTAAATACAAAAATTCATGCTAATGCAGAAAGGTGTACATGATGATAGCTGTAGGTGAAAATAGTCAGTCCATCCGTTCGTCCGAGACAACAGACTCTTGTACATTTATGTCTGCTGCGTTATTTTACTTGTGCCATCGGCTGAGTCTGACTGGCTGAATCCAACTTGACTTCTGCTCAAACTTGGGCTCCTCTTCTGTGTGTGAGACAGGCAGAGAGGAAAAAGAGTGAGCAACTCCATATATATATAATATAGCTCTATGTGTGATGTGTTGATGTTGTATTGATAGTCAACTACGGAATCTATGCCCCGAAGCCCCATTTAAATTCAGCTTGCTTGTAAAAGGAAAGAAACTTTGAGTCTGTTGACTACATTGTCCTGTCCATTGTACCTACTCACAGAATTTATTGTGAGCGGAAAAGTTTTAAAGGGGAACTCAAGTAGCTCTTGTCCTTCCTCTGCAATTCCAGTCCACCTAAATAGAAATGAGACTCAAAGACCAGACAACAAATGCAATTCAAATACTTCTATTTGGATAATATGAGAATGTCCACTAGCCACTACTTCTAAAGCGCCCGCTTTCCTCTGAGACTTTTTTCTCTCAACCCCACTTCAGAAGAAACGTCATCAACTTTGTTAGAAAGAGACACCTGATGCGATCACCGTAACTATAACCTACCTAACTAACTTTTTGCATTGTTTCCATTGCAAACACACAACTTGATACTCCGTCAAAACGACTTACTCCCGCACTAAAACTAAAAGAATTTGAATATCACAAAATGTCCCACGCTCTTAGACTTCACTAACGTCCTACTGTGTGTCATGTCAACCATTTATACTTTATGGACACTCATATTAAACTTTCCTATACGCACAACTAAGCAGCTTATCACAAATATTATATTTAAGAAGATAAATATAAAAAGATTTTTACATATAAGGGTACACAGTCAAATGGTACATACTACTGTCTGCTAAATATGCACTTAATATATGTAGTACTCTACAGACGGAATAATATAGATGAGAATAGAATGATGTCAATAATTGTGCTGTCATATAATTTCTTGGAGTAGCCGAGTAAAAGAGGGAAGTAGGCTTGTAGGCAAAGTGATTGAGTTATGCTGTGTGATTCCAAGCGATGTTCTTCATTGTCATCGTGATAGTGGTCATGAAAAGACTTTGTCATTGCCAAGTACCCATCTTTAGTCCTGCTTATTGCCTCTGAGGAGGCCCATTGTCATTGTTCTTCATCCTGGTGCATGTCACGACTTTGTCACTTTTCATGAGGTGGAAATGGACGGGTTGACCCATGGCCTCGTCTTTCCCAATATTGCATTCCAATCACTCTTGTTATTCCCATTGATTTTTTCTAGGGAAATAACTGCGGAATCTCATATTGCTTATTATTATGGACACAGTAGTCTTATCAGTAGTCGCTTATATTTATTTTTATATGGTCGACTCAGTGAGTAACTCGGAATGAAGCTCATTTTATGTGAAAGCTAAAACTAACAATAACTTGTAACTATGCGCATTATGTAACGAGTAACTAGCTAATAAAGTTTTACATGTTTAAGATGTGTCTAATGGAATTTTCTGATTGCTTTGTGAATTGCAGATTTCGAATAGACAATACGGATCATATCATCGACGTAAATCGTGATAATCTACCGTACGATCAGGTGAACATAATCTGTCCTGTATATGCACCTGGGACGAGTGAAGAAGACGCCGAGAAATATATCATATACAACGTGAGTTACCTGTCACTTGAACTCTTTTATTCGATGTGAATGTGAATCTTTTCTGTCTGCCCATCATTCTACTTACGTGTATACTGCCTATACTCTCATGGCCAAAAAAGCCCCTAATCTCTTTATCTGGAATCTCGCTCAATAACTTTTATCTATTTATTTATCGCTATTATAATTTTTTTGCGGGGAGATATATTCCCTACTTTTCATTTCATTCAACTATATACCTTTTCTAGAACAATCATATCAATCTATCAAATTTCATTGAAAGCAAATTTTTTAAGTCCTGATAAGCATTCACGAGAAATCTATCCCGACCGACTCCGAGTGATTCATTTTCTAAATTCTAGGTTAGCAACAGATTAGGTCTTCACAGCGACATTTTGATTCCGACTACGATAGTCTGCATGCAATGTCGTTCAGAAAGTACCTCGTAGTACTGAACTAACTATAGATAGACTCGTGTTCTTGGACTTGTCATTTATCTGCATTCTCAAATATAATTATTTTTTGGTCTCTTTGTTGATGATGTCTCTGTCTGTCGGCTTCCAACCTTGACTAGATGTCATCTGAAACTTGACATTCGGTTTGTCGCGTCTATCCAAGACATTTATATTTAGTTTCTATTCTTACTACATTATTAATTTTGAATGCTATTCATACTATGAGTATAGCTTGTTTCTGTATTGTCACATTATTTTACGAAAACCCAGCTACTTGCAACCTCCCTGGCCAACAAATTCAAAAAGTATAAATAAACTATTTAGATTCACTTTAAATTTAAGTCCCACATCCCTTGTATTTCAATTTTACAGGAGTTTATAATGTTATTGTTCGTGCACAAGGAACCTGTTCCTGTATTTGTTGAGCTAGCATCCGAAGGATTAGTTCCTTAATCTATTAGCATATGTCACTGCTCTGTTTATTTTATTTTATGCAAAGAGCTCCAGGGAAAGGGTTTGCATTGTTGTTTCAGTTAAGTAGTTGGTGAAAAGAAATTGTACTTATCTCACTGTGCTGTGATTAGTATGCAATTATACAAAGAGTAATAATTGATTACCATAATCAAATGGGTTTATGCAGTTCGTGCTATTTACATCTCTGAAAATACACCATAGCATCTACACATTTATTTTATAAAACTATAGTTTTCGAATCTAAGATTTGTAACCTTCGCTAACGTGTACTACAAACAAATGCTTAGAAAGGACGCTAAGGAGTAGTGAACTTAGGAGACGAAGTATTATAAAAAGACAGCTATTCAGTATGCAGTCTATTATTTGCATAACTGAAACCGCGTTTATAAAATAATATACGACAGATGTAGAATTGCTTATAAACAATGCAGTTTCATGTAAATAGTCATGTAAATGTGTAAAGAAATATTTAATTGAAAATAGGTACCTATTTTGCTCAAGTGATATTAGCTATCTAGTTAAGTTATTTACTATATAAGGAGTGTCTACGAATAAGAGACAGAGCGTCATTCGTGTTGTGATCAGAGAGCGCCGAAAGTTGTTGAATTTGTTGAGTCAACTGAAAACAGGAGCAGTCGACTTGAAATTAAAATGAAAATCAAAGGATGGAGAAGAAGAGAGAGAGAACAGAAGGATGTAGAGATGCTTGGATGATTCTGTTAATTTCTGATTTTACAGAAAAGAGAATTTCTTAAGGCACTCTTCAGTAGGTATTTTGATGTGTTTCTTCTACTTACGTTCTGTCTGTCTTCCTTTTCAATTTGTATATGTAGAGTTTGTAGAGCACGAATATTATTGTATTGTCTCTGTCCCTTTTATGCTATATTTACGTGAGTACTAGACACTGTAGGCTATAATGTGATATAGTCAAAGTAATCATAGCATACGAGTTCATCAATTAAATCAGAAAAACAGAAATAGGGTATTTTATTTTGGTGCCTACTAGCTATAGTATGCGGCTACCGTGTAAAAACTACTGGTGTGTATGCCGCAGTAAAAAGAAATAACGCGCGTATGTACTATAGGCTATTAAGTATATAGTGGGAGGTATTGATGTAAAATTAAATTTCGATCGTGTTTGTTAATTTGAATTTTATTGCGTACCTGAAGAAGTCAATTGTAATGGGCAAATTTAGTGGCTGAAATAGTTTTCTCAGTAAATTGCATTATCTACGTAGTCAAGTATTAATCACATCCATATTATCGTACAATGGCTGAGTGTGGCAACAGCAACCTTCGTGCTACAAATTATTTTGCTGATTATACGTTTTTACTTCACATTAGCTAAACAAGTTTTAATATGAGCTGGCATTTAATGCGCCGTCAACCATGCTGTGTTATATTTAAGTATATTAACGACTAGGCTAATGAGAAGAGAGCTGGGCTTGCAGAAATGTGCATATTTATATTAGACTAATAAGACAAAGTGGAGGATGGCAACAATGAATTGGCTCTTTTTTGTCATCAGAGTTTGTGGAGCTAAAATAAGACGTATACAGAGTTAAGTAGAAGGGGAGTATCGAGATAAAGAAACAATTCATTTGTGAAGGAAAGCTTTCTTATGCATGTAAACCAAAGGAAATTACATAGAAAAGTCTTGTGTGTCTTTGTCGTGTCTTCATTTGCTCTAATTCTGCAGTTAATCTAATAGAAGCCATAGTATCATTGAAAATAAAAAACTGCTAATGTTGAGAAAACAGAGACTTTGGAGTTTATGTTTTAGAGCATGTTGCATAATTTGATTTTATAGGAGAAATAAGTAATTTAATAGTCATCATTTTCTCTGAAAGGTTAAAGAATGAGTTTTTTTGAATATAGGATTTTTAGTACGTGCATGTACATTAAGAAGATAGTCTGAGAATATTATAACGCAACAACGTAAATGTAACAAGTGTATAGCAGAGAATTTATAGCTAATGAGTGTAGCAATGTGGTACGGACCTTCTACTAAGCCAAAATTTATTCAGTCACTAACTTAGCATTTATCCACTAATTTTGAACCACTTTCCGTCACGTTTCTGTGTCTCCGGTGGTTCGACTCGTAGTTGCTTGATGCAATACTTAACTGCTACACGAAGTCAAATGAAAACTGACTAGAAAGGCTGCAATGTAGAAGAGTCATTCTGTAACAATCAGAGCAGTGCTCACGAAATTCGTCATTCTGCCGTGGAATAGGACAATGAGTACTCTTTAGCCTTATTATATATCTACATACCTATTACTATGTAAGCATATAAATATAAATTGACTAACAATGATATGATAGGCACATGTATAAAAAATTCTCTCACTGATCCTATATTGATCGTGTTTCGTATATGGAAAGCCGTTTTAGTATACTCAATCGCAAGTGCTTATACGTGAAATAAATAACATAATATAGTTAAGTAGTAGATGTAGCTAGCCTATTATTATTCTTTGCTGTGTGATAGATGCAAATCAAAAGAAATAAATGAAATACAGAGATTGAAACTGGCATCTAACGAAGGAGAATGCGACGGTCCTTTATATTAACCTACTCTGTTTAGTATTTTTACATTGCCTAATATATAAATGCTAATGTTTTCGTTTTACATATGGATAAGAAGAGAGAGGAGGCTTTCCTGAAATCTTGCAAGGAGGAGGAGATGTAGTGATGTACATAGTTGTTTTGTTAGAGTAGTAGATTAGGACAAAACAAGACACGAAATTCATTCTTCTTGAATGACTATTATGCTGAAAATGTATCTACATGCACATTTAGTGTGGACATAATGAAACCTGAAAGGAATCATAATGGACGCCATGATGATGATTATTATTAAGTATTACTTCGTCTATTATTATTATTAGCATCTCCATTATATATTCTCAGTGTTTCAATTTAATGTATTTATTAGGACATAAGGAAAGGGAGAAAGTTCAGTTCTCTATTCGCTCCTTTTGCCAACAATGTTTTTGCAAAATGTCATAAACACAAACAAGGAAAACAAATCCAGACAACAAGCTAGCATTTTCTACTACTGGCTTCTATATATATACAAAGAGGAATTAGCAAATCCTTTGATGAAATGACAGCCAGGAAAATCCTGTGTACAAAGCTTATATTGTGTAACTCTCTTTAATTTTGATATTTAAGTCCTTCAGTGCTGATATCAAGCAAATAACTTCCTGTTGCTAGTATTTCTGAGTACGTTTTCCAATTGTTAATTGTTTAGTGACTAAATAGTAATTAAAAATGTTATTGAAAATGGCATAGCGGGTTTTGGCAGACGGACAAGACACAAGTGGAGATAAATTTAGCGCATAGACTGAAATATTCTATTTTTACGAGCAGTTCTTAATTTTATACAGGAAATCAATCTGTTGGTGATAATAGAGTTTTAAAATTTTGAGATAGTGATGGTGATCACAGGTTGGGATGTTGGAATGAGGTCTGTTACCAACAAGTAATTCTAATTAGAGCAGTTTTTCTAGTTTTATATTTAATCTAGGACTATGATCATGACGGCACGTAATAGGATTTGGATAGAGTGCCTGTAATCTCTGGACAATTAGTTGTCTTTGTGGAAAAACAGATGTGACTCATGTAGTTACTTATTTCGAAGAGTTTGGTCTATATAGGTTTGTACTTTGTACTTGTGCTGAAATACTTATGTCTCTGGTAGATTGTCCTAAGTTCTTCAAGTGATGTTATGTGGTTGTTTGTGGTAGCATTACATGTCGTTTAGTTAGGTTGTGATGACAAGACAAGAGACTATTTTGTGCAGAGTTGTGTAGTATAGTCAGGAGTAATTCAGATAGAGTTAAGTTGACTGAAGATGGCTAAACAAAATAAACGGGTATGCTTATTGCTAATGATTAGACGAAAAAGGGAATGCTAGTAGAACGCTATGGTGGAATTTCGAGTATGTATTTTGGACCTTAGCCCAGTAACGAATCTAAGTACATATAGTTGCCCCAACATTCAAACAAACAGGCTGTTATTGCACTACCTAAGCTTTGCTACAATCTAACATAAATATTCGGTTAGGTGTACGACTAATATAAGTACTACATAGGTTTATGCACACAGTGAGTGGATCTCTCTCGCTGTTTCTCTGATGGTAGTTGATTAGATAAAACAACATCTGATTTGATGGCTTGTTTTTTGTAGGTGTGCTATAAAACCTGGCAAGTGAATTCCTCTGTGTTGTTTGTTGGGGAAACTATGCGGTAGATTAAAGTCAGGCTAATAGCTGTATCAGAAAATGCATGCACATAATATACCTACTTACTTACAACATAATATCCATGCAGACGTATTATACTTAATTCTGAAATGAGTTGAAGCTAAAAATTGCAAATTAAGGGAAATTTAGCATTGATTTTGTGGGTTTCGGTGAAGTGCCGTTCCTGGCTCGTGTTCTCAACCTGATGCATCCAACTACTTACATAAAAACTCAACACTGCTATAAAACAGATTTTGATTGTGAGGAGAGGTCAGGCTAGATAAGAAGTTTGCCTCTAACTAACGCAGCCATTACACTTTTTGTATTTATTCTTTCTGTTGATCTTTATATGCAGATTCATTTCACCTCCAGGGCTTTGTCTTGGCTTACGTAAATATCTACTCAGCCATGCATTCTATACTCACATTAGTATTTCCATCAAATCTAACGAACGACATTTATATTTGGGGAAACGTAGCGCTGAGGTCGAACTATCGTTCACAATGTGGTACGTAGTGATAAAATATGAGTTAGAGAAGTGCAAAAATAAGTGGTTCGTCGTCAATCAGATCAAGCCATTTAGATTGAATCCAACCAAATGAAATCTATACATGGAAAATTATATCCCGTCTGCTTGCAATATCTATATAGAATGCATTGCTCTAAGGTAATCTATGCAGTATAGTATTGAGGGGAAAAGGAGTGTCTTCAGTTACACTACTTGGTATTTACTTGTTGACGAGATTCTAGGAATTGTTTTGTAGTTTATGTCGGTGAAAATTACAGGAATCGTTAGTTGATAGACAGATTGGTGGCGAAATAACTTTATAGGTATGCATATGCATGATACAAATGTCTTAACAAGTTGCGATTTCTCTATTTAATCAATTCGACATTCACAAGCATCAATAAAACGGGAACATTATTGTACTATCCAAAGGGGAAACGATTCTTGACATAATATAGATTTCGGCTCATTTTATAGATATCTAAATCCACGTAGCTATATGATCAGACAGTCTGTACACCAAAAAAAGACGTCGTATCACATAAAGTGCGATATCTTGTGAAATCTGCATAATTTTGTACTTCATGTAATTGTAATTTAGAAAGAGTTCATGTGGAGACTAGGGAACTGTAACGGAGTTTAGTAGAGATGAGTAAATCGAGTGAGTGGAAAAGCATGGAGTGGCATAAGTAGGCTGAAATGCGTAATGGGACAGGATGCTCTCACAATACGATATTATGGGAATATTGTTACAAAAAGACTTTGGAAAACGTGACAGATACTTTTCTTCCGTAGACAAATGAACATTTGTCTATTGCATATATTTTTAAATAAGTGAGCAACGGCAATCTGGTTAATTTGGTGTAGTATAGGGCAGAGAAAAGTAGAGTAGGGCTTTTTAGTCCGCTTCATAATCATTCCATTCTGCTTTAATTATATGATTTCTCTGGATATTTAATTCTAAATTCTGTGTATATCCACAACTATTGCATATAGTAGATATAGCAATGAACAGGGACCTTAGGTGCTCATCATTTACATCAGAAATTGTATTGGATCTAATAAAACGTGGTTATAGGTGAGTAGTACACGCATTTACCTGGGTCTGCAATCTACATCATTGTGTAGTATATGCTTATATAAGTCATCTTATATAGACAATAGATGCTCACGATTTGTATTCTTTCTTTTGGGTTTGATATGCAGGCTGAGATAGGCTAACTAATCGTTAGAAATAAGACACGATTTTCTTTGATATAGACTCTTTGTGTATCTTCCTCTACTAAATAGTAAGTGTACGGTTTATTACCTTACTACTCGATTCTATATCCTGTAATAGTGTAAGCTATAAACCACTATCAGTAAAAACATCAGAGGAACCTTAATAATAATATACGTTTCCCTATAGTCTTATTACCTTACACCGGCAGGTAAAGTTTTTTTGGTTTCTAATTAAACTCTTCAATGTTCTTCTGGGAATTTTTGGTTTGGAAAGAGATTTGCATGTGTGATAGATTGCGGTGAGCCTCAAAATGAGTTTTATTGTCGGTTAGCTAAGGGCATGCACGATATACTCGTTTGGCCGTACTACTTGTCATGTCATGTCAACGGTGTAACTGTTGCCAATGTCACCTAAAAATTTGAGTACTAAATAGTTAGTAAAGATTGGACTCCTTTGTAATTTTAACAGGCATAGAAACAATGTTTCAGAAAATGATTAGGAAAGATAAATTTATAATATGCATATTTTACACAGGAGTTTACTCGATGGGAGGATTTGTTCTTTAGTTCATCTTTAGTGGTAGTAGGGATAAAACACCAAGAAGCATTTGCAGTAGTGGGTGCAGCAAACGTGTAGCTATAAGCATGCCAATTCCTATGCTTGTGTGCAATATTTTATTTGTGCATGCTATGGGTGCTCTATTGTATTCCGTTCAATAACAGTACAGGAACAAGTGTATTAGTTCCTTGCTGCTCCACTGAATCAATGAGTCAATCTCTGAGGAAAATATTAGCCTGGCGTTCGCCGTTGTTTTTATGGAGAGTCCATGTTTTCTTTATTGTTCATAATTCTTTCGTACGTGCGGCTCAATGGATATGTTCTTATGTTTTACAACCCTCCTTGCACATGCTGTAAAAACTTTATAATATCATGCGTTCTATCAAGTAAATGTTTGTACATGTAGAACTTTACTTGCGAGTATTACTATTACCTCTAGTGTATTACTTACGTTATAAGTACATGTACGTGTGTGCTAAATAAGGTTGATGCGATGCACACTGTAGTAGAGGGAATGTTTGTGTGTGCAAATACACGTTTGTCAGTATTTTTGGTAGTGGGCATGTTAGAGGATGGTTACCCAAATTTCATGGATTAGATAATTCTGCTAAGGGTAAATAGAAAACCTACATGCATAGATTGCAGGCAACAATGTCCATATATTACGCATATTATATTGAAAAATTGGTTTCCTTGTCAGTAGAGAATTCATGACAAATTGTGGAGGAAGTGAGTTTTGATAGAGTAAGCTTAATAACTTAACTAATGGGAAAAGGCTACGGAGTATATCTCTTTGAGCGAGAGCAAAGCGAATGGAAGCATTTGCAAGTTTCTCTCGAACTCTGACCTGAGTTTTGGGTGTGAATTATGGATTTTTTGAGCCTATCATGATGTAGGATTTGGGGTTGGGTTCTTACAAATTTTTGCACTTACATTAAAATGCAAGATTGTCAGTGTGTTTGAAAACAATTCATCAAGTGCTATCACAACGTGCTATCTTGAGAAGGCCGAGTTGAAATTGTTTACTGTCAGTGTATACATATAGAGAATTAGGGAATGTGCATCGAAATATCGTCGAGAAGAATGGACTGGATTGCCTGTAGTTGTATGTTGAGTGCATAAAACGATTGGAGATGATTGTCTACGCTACACTCAAATATTAAACGCTTAAATAAGTCAAATTACGAGAGATTGGAGTTTTGGATGCTGTGTAGTTGATAGTAAACATTGTTTTTACTGATGCTGTGTAGTTGATAGTAAACATTGTTTTTACTGATGCTATGTGAGCTAACGATGAGAAAACAAACGAGTGTCAAATTAAAAGTGTGGCAAAGGGTTGTACGTTTGTCCTGAATTCAATCAAGAGTCTAATCTACAACAGAACGAATGACTTACAATTTACAATTAGGTACAGATACTAAACGATTCTGTGTTTAGTATGCAGTAATATTTTATCGTTTGTATAGGCACAGACACTTATCTATATATCTCCCATAGTTATATGGCGAATCTTGTTGAGTAAGTCATGTCCAGTCCGCAAGTCATGCATCTCTTGGCCTGTCAGGTGTTATTTGTGCAGATTGAACTCTAAGTGAAGTGTGAATTATTGATTCAGGCTAAATTGTTGCCAGCTTCATTATGATGTATGTACTCTGTCGTGTTAACTATCTGTATGGAGCATGTATAGTAGGTATAATAAATATAATGCGACTCTTCTGGTCTCACTTGGTCACTCCTCTTGGTCAGTCACATTCGCAAGTTATCTTAAAAGATGCACGAAGTTCACAGGAGATACGAGATTCTTGACTGACTCTAGTGGCAGTACCTATAGTAGTAGTTAGTAGGTATGTATTAATGTTTATAAATACAGATATCTGTTACAGAACGAGTATTTGGATATAAGGACTTTCTTATGTCTCTTGCGTATGGCTATGGGCTAATATTAATGATAATAATTGTAAATGGCTCTTGGGTCTTTCTTGAGGTCGTGCTGTAAAAGAAAGGCAAAACATCATAAGTGCCAGAAGGAAATTGAATTAAGAAGCAGTTTTTGATGGACTAGCAATATGTGCTAATTGTACAATTGTAAAACTAATTTAGGAACTAATTACAAGAATTATATTAAATGAGAAAAGTTTTCACTAAACTCCGTCAGGGTCAATAAGATGCTAGCTGTGATGTGATGGCTGCATTGGTGGATAGAAGACGAACAAGACTGGTGGATGAATAATATTATGTGAGAAAATTTATTGAGCAAAACTTGATTTGAAGACAGTCGCAGTCAGTGTGATTTAGCTGACTGCGAGTGGACTGGACTTGACATGCCTCTCGGCTAATTCTAAACGTTCTACTGTTTGCCGTGCCTTATTTTACTCCTTTACACAACTCAGTCACTGTTGTCAGCTTTTTAATGCTTTCATTTATGTTCTTTCCTTGCTTCTTAGAATGCAATCAGTGGTGGTGATACATTTCTTTAACACCTATAGACATCTTCGCTGCCTTTCTCGCTTTTTACACGGTCAACTTAAAGAAACATTTTGTGAACTCTATGCAAGACATTCCTCTGTACTTATTTAAATGCATAATAATAATATGTTGAGGGGAAAAGGCGAATTATGTAGCAATAATCACTTTTGATAAGTTCGCATTATGTTGGCAAGTATTAAGTAGTGAGGAACTGAACTGACGAGTAGTAAAATAAAAATGTAAATACCCATACAAATGGCAGATATTATAGGGAGTGTGGATAGAAACTGCATTTTGTTAATTTGGAAGCCGTATAGTCACAAAGGTGTAATGAGACTGGGAGACTCATAGAGTTGCTACCTACGGTTGTCATTAAGCGTGGCTATTACTATGAGTCTGAAAATTAATAATGCTGAGAAGTTTGACGCTGAATTTTAGGGTGACATGACAGAGAGCCATAAGAACAAGACTCCGCCCAGCTCTTTATGGTTATTAGTTATTAGGCAGAAAATCTATGTATGTAAGCTGGAAAATTGATGTGTGCGTCTGACGGAGATTTGACTGTAGAAACTTAATTACCTAGGCGTCTTTAGATCTACAAAAAGTAAATGAAAAGGAATCAACATGAGCTACAGAATCCTTAGCAAAAGAGAGGGGAATGAAATGAAACCATAATGTTCAAAGGCGAGTTGAATCAAACTGTAGGCAATATAGTAGGGCAGATTGGGATTGTGAGGAGGATTTGAGAGGTTTGATTGGAATCCTTTCCTGTAATAGTATTATACCTTTATGGATAGCATACGTACCTTCCCTACGACATAATTTATAATATTTCAAAGATTCGGGAATAGAATGAAGAAGAATGGAGAATAGCTCCTTTTCCTACTATTTTACTTAGTCACTACACTAGGTCTTTAAAAATGTAGAGCTTCTATGGTGAAGAATGCTGAAAAGAAAGTCTGGAGATATTTTTAATTAGTAGGCTACCTTATCTTGTAATTAGAACTCACATAAGTAAAGTAATAGGGCAGACTCATTTATGATATTGATTTGATACTATATAGTGGATATTCAAACTGATGATGAATTCCTAATGAAAGTCTTAGCAAGATTTGCAATTCGGTGAAGAGTGGGCTGAATTGATTTTTGTAAATGCTGTAAGGCAAGGAATGAATGTGAAAAGAGGTTTATTATGGGTAGAACATTTAGGACGCAAGCGTATTAATGTTATAATTTAAATGTATTTACATATTTTAGATATATTCAGAGATATTGTTGGATGCTACATTATCTGAAGATCTACGCTCGCTGCCTATATTTATCCATGCATATTAATGTGTTTTACTTGCATAATAAATAGAAAATGAAATGAGCTTAGGTCTAGAATGGCGGAACGTGAGCGCAACTCAGGTGCATTATTATTTAGTTAGACAGGCAGGCTACTGGACTGGAGGAGTTTACTTTAAAGTCGAGTTTTGTTCATCGAAGCAGAGCCTATAATGGATATTCCTGGCATTTAGAATCGAATTTTGAATTCTCTGGAATTAGAACAACATTAGTTGCTCCCTCAGATTGAACAGTGCTCTGAGTCAATCACAATGATGTACAGTGGATACTATATGAAAGCTGAATAAGCAGATTTTCTTGATGGACTGTTTACACAAATGAGGAGAGATTAGATAATCAGCATAAATTGATTGCTTTACATAACAAAACAGGGATACAAAATGTCTGGGAAGTTACTCAAGTAGATTTCAGTTTCAGATTTTGTTTTGAGAATACATTTGAGAGAGCTGGAAAATTTATGAGGGCACTTTGCATCAATTTGTAAGTTAATGCCAATGATTTCCACGTTATTTGTTTGTATTGCACTAAGCTGAGTTATTATGATGGTATTTACCAAATACTAACATATTTTCGATGAATTGTTTGAATTGGGTAGAGTAGGACAGTTCTGCTTAGTCTTTTTCGCTTTTGTTTGTGCTTCAGCTACTAAGTGCGTATGCATTTTACATACATCATCGGAGGTTTACGTTAAACTGCTGTGGTAGAGATAAGTAGTAGGAGCAGGCAGCCATGCTTGCATTATATAGCAGCTTCTAAGCATAATATAATATTGGCTGTGTTTCATTGCCATTTCAACTCCTATCTAGCTTGATCCTTACAATAATCGATTGTAGTAGGACTAGAATTCGGTTCGCTTAGCAAAAGACAAAAGCCAGTGACTGTGTCCAGGAAAATAGGCTGCTGGTGTTACTCAAGCTCTCTCGAATAGTTGGCTGGATGATGAGACTCAATCTGAATAAAATATAAAATAATGTCTGAAATGGAGGATTATGATGATGTGAGTTGTGAGGAGTCGTCCTATTAATAACATGCACTATAGCACTGAATTGTTAAGGGTATAGGTAGTATTTGTATTTTGATAAGAGGATTTATTTATAACGCAGGTGGATATTCCTATATGCCTCTGTACTACAAATATAAGAAATCACTACATTTTAAGGCATCGTCTAATAGCATGCATCATTCAGTGTGATATAATTTATGAATATGACATTGTATAAGTTGAAGTCGTATAGACAAAAGGAAACACTTTGGAATTTTGATTGTCTAATTCTGCGTAGAGCATAAAGTGTGTTCTAAAGATGAGAGCAGCTATGAACACAGTTTATGAAACTGAGCATATAGTATAAAAATTGCTTTTCTGTTTAGACGGAAGGCTATAAAATAATTTCCTCCAAATCGTAAAGAAAGAAAATGACTAAAATAGAGTTATATTTCAAAGGGCGAGCAAAACGGTTGACATGTCAAGAACCTCCGAAATAAAATGGTCTTGTCGGTTATATTATTACATATAAGTATGTACAGGATTTTGTGTAGTGCTCGGGTTTGATAAAAGATGTATGTGTGCTGTATAGACATTGGCAAAGCTTTCTCTCTTGATTTGTCACTCCGTTTCTGAGAGAATCTTCCAGTATTAGTTGCTGTCTTCCCTCGTAGGAATTAAATAGAGCTTTTGTGACAGAAGAGAAATCGATGTCTTCATTCGGATTACAATTAGCTGGGATCCTGCAACGTTTTAATTGCCAATTTCCTCTGGTTATCGATTGTAGAACTAGAGCTGGTCCTGCAGCAAAATTTCAACTACGTACTGCGGAATGAAATTAAATCGTCCTAGACTTCAGGTCAGATCGATTGCGATTAAAATCGGATGCAATGCATTTCCTAAAATGGTCTATTTATTATTGCCTATTGCTCCTGGTTTATTGTTGCAAATTAATGTACTGTTGACCATAACCAGATGTATAATTATCCATTAGGTAGATTTGAAGTGTTTTTATTTTAATATTTTGCTAGACAGTGTATATTAAGAGGTCCACAGAGATGGAATATGTGTCTACCTGAGTATGTAACGAGTCTGGAGTTTTATTTAATCTAATTGACACTGTCAGTTAGTTATTTAGTTCCGGACGTTGGTTTTAGAAAAGGATTTGGTGAGGATAAGTGAGAAGGAAAGATAACATGAGACATGCACGTGGCTGTTAGTGTGTGAAGTAAGTATGATATGTATAATAGAAGAGAGATTCATTTGGTATGCACGTTGGAGAAATAGCTGGATATGCATAAATCATGTTTGTTCTGTAGTTCTCATTTTCCATAAGGAATGAGAAAGGAAATAATAGGCTGTTCAGTGGAGTAAGTAATCTTGTCGTGCAGTATTTATGAGAAAAAGCGAGGGAAGAAACATGTTGGTTTTCTAGATAATTCAACAACTATTCAAGGGAGGAGGTAATAGAATGAAGTTAAAATTTGGGATAAAAGTTGAGATAAAGGAGTTTGAGCAGGTTATACGATATTCCAAATATTGAACTCTCTTGTGTTCCATCATGATGATGTCTGTAATTAATGCAGCGGAACTTTGCTAATGGCTCACCACCATTCTAAATCATATGGCTAAATGTTGTGGGCAGGGAATTCATGGGAATGGTGAACTGAAAGCCTCCTTGTGTACAGGCGAATTTAAACTCTCGTGTAGCAATTATAAGTACAATCTACGTGCTTTCTACTACTATCCATGTATTATATGTAACCCAACCACAACAACAGATGCAATTCAGAAAAGGTATTTCGCAAATTTATATAAAACAATGTACCTTAATACGTGTGCTAATAGCGAGAATGAGAATTGTGGTAGTGCAACTTATCGTTAGTCATTTCGTACCGTTATTACTGCATTTGATTCGTTTTTGTTCTCAGAAAGATTTATTATGTGATGCAGGAATGTATTTTAGTGGAATAGGACAAACTAGTGTGTATTCTTACAGTCTTCCTCAAATAGCATCATGTCATAAAGATGTTTTTGCTCAAGAGCAACTACGTCAATTTACATGATGAGCTTTTCTTTGGGAGAAACATTTAGTTTCTGTCGAAAAGGCATTTCTCTCACTTGGATTCACTATCTGGTTCTCTGGGATGTGTTTCTGAGGAATGCGACAACTCGTAAAGGACAATGGCAAAGAGAGCGCATCCTATCATAAATGGACTCGGGCCTACATTACATTACATCTAACATTACAATGCATTAGATTGAACATTACGATACATTAGATTACATAACCCAATATTGTGTACAACATGGCTTAGCTAAGTGCATTTCTTGAGAAAAAATATGTATACCTGGAGTGCTGTGGGAGATATATATATACATGCACAGCTTAGCACTACAACACACGGCACGTTCGTAATCCCTGGCCAAATTTCTATATTGTCTTATTCTTCTATTCATATCAGTTACTCTATGCACAAAAGTATCTAAGATAATATTTATTATTATTACGTGTAAGTGTTGTAGCCTATTTGTATCTAATGACACTTATATGCCTAACTCTGTGTGTATAATGTTTATATTCTTTATATACAGTATCTGTTGCATTGCGTGCGCGTGATGAGATGTTTCTTGCAATCTCATCGCATAACATGTCTGCTTAGCAATGAAAAGGTTCCCTTTCCATTGTATCTATCTACAACTGATAATATAATGGAGATATGAAAACATAATAACATACCGTACATACGCACTACTGCACCGTTTAATGTGCGAGTACCAGTAACTAATGTGGCGGTGGTGGTCTGGGTATCTCAGATAGTCGTATAGTCATTAATACTGTACTCATCTTCTTAAAATCTGTGAGAGATATTAGGGAGATTCCTGTGTACTGAGTGAGTGCTAAGTAGTACACTATGTTTCTCGAGATGATCAAGGATCTTACAAGTTGTTCAGAAAAAAGAAATGTTTTACAATGTGTAGGAAGGCCATTTCAAGATAATTCTTCACAATAGAATTGAATCTTAGAGAGTCGGAGTGGAAATTGCCGCAGTAAACATACTTTGTCCTACAGGAGGTTGGGTATAATAATGTTGGGCTATACTAATGGTAGGTATGTACTTTTGCATAGTTGTTGTGGTGTGATGTAAGTATTCTTTGTATGGTCTATAATGCAAGCATGATTTCTTTTAACGTGTTAGTAGAATGTATTTTGTGATTCTTGTATAAATGAATATATTTAAATTTAAGATTGTATGAAGAATTATTGGAGGTATGCAGTTGGAGATAGTCCGCTGTGCAAATGGAGTAGTGGAACTAGATGGAGTATATTAGCCAGTATGTACTATCTGATTAATTTAATAAAAAAAGCAGTTTTGCATAAATAAGGAGAGCGGGTTATCGAGAGATAGAAGATTTGTACAGCTTTTCAATTGGACCGTGTAAAAAAATCGGATTAAGTTGCAGAATTGCAAATAGTTTGTAGGAGAGATAAGAAAAGTTGAATTGGAGTCTGAGAAGGAAATGCCATTAGGATGTGGTTAAACCAGACTGGACTTGAACTGAATTATATGTATTCTTGTGGATTTCATAAATAGATAAATAACTGGATGTAGCTATTAGAGTGGAAATAGAGTGTAAATGTAAAGTAGGTGGATGGAATGGAACTATAGGATTTCAGTAATAGAGTAGGTAGGTTGATTAGTATTGAGTTGATTGTGGTGAGACGCGAAAAAGGGATCTTTCTTCCTTCAGCAGAGGTGAAACTGATTTGATTGCACTATTACATCTCTGTCTCTCTAGGAAACTTGTCTGAAATATATTATGTGTGGTGTTGTTGCTGTTTCGTTCTCTAAGTCGGGATGAGTTCGATGCATTGCATCGCTTGCATATACGTCCTACTCTATACATACATATATATATATTTTATCTATAGTAGTGATATTGCATATCTGTACATGTACACCTACCTGTCTGTCTCTCTTTTATTTTCGTGCAGCGTCGCAGGCTCTATAGACGGAGATAATACATTGCATATCAAATGCACATTGATAACTGTGTGTCTAGTTGTGTGTGTGAGAGATAGTCTTCTTGCCTGCTCTATGATAATTTATGAGTCATTTAACTCATCCATCAATTGCCCATTATCGCATCATCATTGTGGAACCAGCGAGTGTTCCATAAACCCCCATCAGGTATTTTATATAGCCCTCTCTCTCATCCTTCCATGGAAATCTTACATGTACTAGACAATCACTTCCACAGGTATTCCTCCTGCTGTACAGTTTCGAATTAAAACTCTAGTCGTATAATGCAATGTAATTCAAACTCTTATGTACTTGGAGTGTCTCGAGTACAACTTAAGGAGCGACTCAGTTACAATGAATTAAGGAGGGGTTCTCTTGGGCATTGTGAGAGACCTTAACAAAATGCATTGACAAAGTCATTCTCCGCTCCACAATCTTTCCTCGATTCCTATCAAACTTTCTTAGAAAATCCCATTTTATATAGAGAATCCGAGAATTAGTTTTGAGTCGGAAGGCAGTTGCCGACAACTTTAAAATTTAAATTTTGTGGCGGGAAAACTAAGATTTGTTGGAAGAAATTTTGATAGCTTTCGGTGAAAAAGGAGGTTTGTGCTTCTGCATTGGTTGGAGTACTCTCAGAATGCCCATCATTTAAGCTCTTGTTAGAGTGAACAGGAGGAAAGAATTTTTAATTCAGAAGTGCTATAGATGCAAGTTGTATCTATCACGTACGTTTGTAATGTATCTAGGTATGAGAATGTAATAATGCAACTAGCGCAATAGGACCGCAGCCGTGCACACCACAGCAATCTCTTTTCTCTGGCAGTCCATATAAACGTGATTATGTAACTAAACCAGATATATTATAGCTGGTGTTTTAGTGGCATAAATATTGTATCGTAACTTAAGGAAGGTGGCTCGTAATGGTACATTGGTAATGGAAGTCTTGATTTACCTCTTGTCGATAGAACGGTTTAGTAAAGCCGCACAGCCGCAACCTCTCCATTAAAATAGCCAAGATTAAAAACCCTTCTTCTCTCACAGCTTTTCATTGCACTCTAGAATATGTGTAGACAAAACCGCAGAAAGTCCTGTCACTAACTAAGGAAACCAAAGATCCTCTCTCTCAATTCAATTGAAAGATTTGTCTTGTTCGACAAAAAGAAACTAATCCTCGTCGTTTGTGTACACAGACAGATGTCTTTGTTCAATTAGCTAAAAGGAGTTACATGATAAAGACATAATCACCGAGGTAAATTTTATTTGTGGAAAACAGTTAAGAAAGTGTTAATGCGTACCTAATGCAGGTTAGTCGACTTTTGCTGGACGTGTAGTAGGTACCTGTCTTGTAAGTAAATTCTGGTCTTCCCTCAGTGTCAATCAGGTTCTACTTACATAAATAGCATTTTTAGAAGAATACATTTCCATGCATTATTTCTCACCATTGCATTATTATTATTCTTTTGAATAGTAATTATATCACATGGACTACTTTGGATTTGTCTCAGAGAGGTCTGAGATGATGTTAGTCGTTTAATGAAACTAGACGTGTAAAACAATAATAGTTAGGCATAACATGTCGCAGAAAAGGAGAAACTGAACCTCGGGTTTAGGTACTTGGCTATTTATTCTGTCTTTGGAGGCAAGGCTAGGCATCCATCTATTATCCCATCATGCATATGATTACATATTTGTAAGTGGAGTTCTGCCTTTTGTGAAGTTAGTCTTTCTAATATTATTATACTTAAGAACTCTTGTAGTTATGCGTATTAGATGCACTTTTAGTAGGTAGGATCAGAAGGAGTACAAGTACAGTTTACATATAGCCATTAATCCTTGTTTTCTTCAGCTTATGTACATTCAACCAATCACTCGGTTCACATGTTATTCTTTCTGCAGGGGAGACAGGAATTCAGGCTTCAGCAGGTATTTTTTTCCTGCATTAGTTTAGCTAGATAGATATTATAAAACATTTATTACTTATTCCGTAGCTGCCCTCCACTTTCCTAGTGCTCTCTAATAACACAGTGGATTAACGCTAACTTCTAGTGGGTAGGTACTACGCTTGTATATTCTATAATAGAATACACCAACGCGAAGCGGGACAATAAATATTGCAAGCCTAAGGATTAGATACTTCATCCTTAACTGCACATAATGGAATAGTGTGTGTTGGAACTGAATGACCAACGGAGTCGAACAATAATAAACCCAAAGCTATAAATGAATAGTTATGATGATGATGATTTCAAGATGATTTTTATGAGTGCCACAATGGAAATGGGAGAGAATGCACATCGCTTCATTGGAATCAAGTGCCGATCCCGTTTCCTCTTTTTAGTGCACTTTTATTACTATTCCATTTACATATATTATGAAAGTTGGCGACTGTCTAATATCGCTCAATGGATCAATTCTTGAACCTCTCTCAAATCTGACTTTAGTTGTCCATTTTGCACAGACATGCTAAATTATTAGCATAATAAATGTTTAGTGCTAATAATGTGCATTTCCCTGAGAAGGAACAACTCAAACCAATAAATGTTGCTTATTATCATTGTTAAATATAATCACAATTAGGTTCAGGAGCTCCTCATGATTAGCATTCACATTTGACGAATATTACACCCGCTAATTGGCATGAAACTCTTGCCTTTAATTTGTGATCTTTTAGACGGGAAAAATAAAATAGCCCCCTTTTAATTTCAATTACTTGGTTCGTGGTTATAGTTATGTACTTGTTTATTGTAGCCGTAGTTAGTTGGGGAGGAAGATGTGAGGTGAAGCAGTAAAATGAGCTACCTAGTTATCAGTTGAGATTCTATAATGCAATTTGTGAGCTGAGGTGTGTGATGTTGTGTATTGTGGTGTGTAATGTAAAATTAGTCACATGTAACGACGGCAGGTAGGCAGTCGGAGTTAACTCCTCGTCAGTCAGTAGACGATGGATATCATAGCTAGGCCCACTGTTTTCACAAGCAGGCAGCTATCTCTAAAGATAAGGCAAAGCTAATAATAATAAGCATGTAAATCTAAAATGCAAGTTGTTAGTTCCAGCTGGACTGGTTTGGTAGTTGAGCTTTTATTAATAGCACCCGAGAATCTCCTGCCCATACCTACACACCTTCGTCCGAGCATAATACTTATATAACATACAGGCTAAGTACGCTTGCTCGTTGCTGACTAATAATTATATAGATCTTCTCGGTTAAGTAACTTATTTCTACTAAGGTAGGTATATATAGATTTCTGGGGAGATGGGCATGAGGGTGTATATATCATCTCATGTATCTCTGTAGAACATGGATATGTACAAGTGCCCGTGTGTGTAGTGTTTAGTTGGCATATAATTGATAACACGCTAAGCTGGCTGGAGCAAAGCTGTGAAGTCACTCAAGTAAGGAATGAATAGCTGCTAAGACACAAAAGCAATAAAATCATAACAATAATCATGATAATTGCCCTTAATGCTATTATCTGAAATCTTTGCAAATCATCTCTGCTCATCATGAGAACGTAAATAGATATGTGTGCATATTTGCTGGATTAGCTAAGTGTTTTGTGTAGTTTAGCCATTACGGTGTAAATGGATGGCTATGCACCATGCAACACACCAGTGAAACCTGACCATGATATTATTATGCATCTCTCTCTCAATAGGCAACGTATGCAGTAGACATTTGCTATCTCGACGTCAGTCTCACAGTTCAAAGTAAGCAAAACAACAAGCAGACAGCAGAGCAAAGTAAACAGGCGTTGGCTAATGAGCAATTTGTATTCAGCTATAAAGTATTAAGAACTCACTTTAGTTCACCTCTCATTTTTCCTGCTTCTTAGCCCTTTTCATGCTTGCTGAACTTCAACTGTTCTCTATTGTGTTTGATGATACTTGCTCACTTACTCTTCAATTGTCTTCTCTCTCTGTCTCTATTTGCATGGAAAAGTGTTACACAGGAAAATGAGTAGCCATGTGATACGCTCCTTCTGCCTGCCTTTTCCAACTTTTTTTCCGTCCCCGTCAGACTGTAATCCGAGTTGCATTAAGCATATACTTGGATATAATTATATATATAGTATGCTAGGTGTTTTACTGGGATAGCGATGGGTAGCTAAAGCCAATTGCTACTACTGCTGATTAAAATACATTTCCTTACATCATCAAAGCTCCGTAGAAGTTGGGCCTTTGCACTTGGAATTTGTGGGCAGGTACATCCTTGCATAGAAGGAATAAATTAAATAAGTACACATCCCTACGAAAATTATTTTCGATTTTTATTTTATGGCGTTTGAGAAAGGAGTGTAAGTTTCTTTTGTGGGAGAAAGACTAATTTGTGAGATATTTGATTGTAATGCAATGTGAGGAATAAGCTACAAAAAAGTGTCTATTTTATTTTGATTGCCATTGGAAAGAGTTCTTGTTCTTACATATATGTGTATGCCTACCAATTTATTATGTCTTATGTGTAATATTATTATGTGGAATGCATATGTGCTAGTATTAAATAAACTATAGCGTTCTGTGTGTGCTTGTACTACAAATGTGAAATGTGTTGGTAGAAATGGTTTTGATATGTAACTATTTAGTTATAGTTATAAGTATATAGTAGGTATATGGAAGTTTGATAGGGGTTGAGTTTGTGGAAATAGTTGCCTTAAAGCGAAAGATTGAAATTCAAGTGAACTCTTGTCGAGGGAAGTCAAGGTAATAATATGGGATGAAGTTGCTTGGCTAATCTTGGTGAATATGTAATAATCTGTGGCCTTATACGGCGAGTCCTTTTCTGACCAACTCTTCATTCTGGATTGATTGTTTTGAGCTACATGGGATTACATTAAGAGTTACCTAAATGTTTTGTGAGTGAGTGGCGTTGAATATTTTTTGAGTAAGACAATAGTTGTTTGTAGGCTAAGCCAGTAAGGCACAGACAAAAAGAATCCAAAAGTCTGGGTGGAGGTGGAACTTGTAAATGTGCTTGAGAATCGAGTGTAGTATCTCAGGAGAGCTTACTTAAGTGTATCCAATAATGCGTCTCTCCTCCACAACGACACAGCCTCACTTTTGGTGGATGCATGAGAGGAATTGCCCGACTCCATTGTAAATAAAGGAAGACTGCGACTAGTTTGGTGAATAGAGGTTACGTTGGGCAGGCCAATTATTTTCTAGCGGCCAAAATTTTTCAGCTCATTCACTAAGAAGAGTTTAGACATGATGATCATGACTTGTCTCACCTCATCTCTATATAATTTTGCATTACAATTTGACATGATAGTGTTATCTACTGCTATGTTATCTTCTATTGCGCGCTGATCATCATCATATGCAAAATGGGTGCGTCTCTCTCCCTCAATTCGCCTCCAGTACTCCATTCCATCAATTTTGATAGGCATGCAAGTCACTACAGTACAGCACACTTGTTTTCTGTGTTTCTGGGATTCTCTATTATATCATTATATACAAGTATTGAAAAAATCCATTCCCCTACGCAAATGTACGCATCACACGAAAACGTCGTCCGTGCACTTGAAAATGAAGGAGAATCTCATTCTGTCAGCATCCTAAAGATAATCTTGTAGTAATTCTGTTGTAGGAAACGTTCTGCGTCTACATGGATTCCTATACGCAGCATTACTCATGCTATATTTACAATGCACATCCAGTATAATTACTTGGGCACGTTACACCAGCTGAAAGAATGAGGTTAAAGCCAAGATTTAAGGGGAGAATAAAACATTGACGTGCGATTCCTTGGCGAGTGCCCCATCTACAATTTGAGGAATTCGCAAAGTGTACATGTACAGCTGCTGGATATTTAGAGCGAGAATTTGTGGCCGACGCATCGGTCCATATAATATTTTATTATAGTTGTACTATTGCATGTAGTAGCCGGGTAGGTAATAACTGTGGGAACAGAAGGTGTGGAATACTTCACGGAATAATTTAATGTGACTTGCTCACTCTTAGGTATGTACACACATACCCTCTGACTCGTCTTCTACTTCTCAATAGCCAATCTCCCCAGTCACAACATTCTATGATGATATGGTACCTGACTCTTCTATATGCATTTATTGCTCTTCCCTGCCATCCCCTTACCTGCACCTCAGTGAAATCGCAAGAAAGTCTATGGAAATGTCGTTCTCAGTATTTGGTGGGACATAAAAAAGATAGAAAAATTGGGACTAATTTGGTAAATATTTTGCGTCAGGGGTTGTTTGTGTCTTAGTTGTCAGAATATTGAATAGAATTTAATGGAAGGCTGTAAATAGTCCGTAAGGAATACTAATACTGTAAGATGGAGACTGTGATGGGAGAGATGTGAGATGGGAACAAGATAGACGTCTGTCTTGATGTTTTATGTATTCAAATGTGCTAGATGGATGTCGAGATAGGGCTTATGTTGAACTCAAATCCAACTCCTTGGCTTTGGTTTCAGTGTCAGTTGCACTGCATTTCTACATATTGCAGCAAACAAGGAGAGAGCTATCTAATGCAAGGTAACCAACCAACCGGCTGTCTGTCTGCCTTCTTCACTGGAATTGACTCAACTTGTCTTGCCCAGTCTCCCTCTGCCTGCCAGGTGTATTATCTGGATCCCTATCCCTACACAGGCCATCCTACATTAACATAATATTCTGCCTACCTCCATTAGGCCGCTACAACTACCACTCTATAATATCAATTCATACACACATACTCAGGAATCTCCACATTCATGGCGAAAGCTACAAATTATCAGTGACTTGTTGTTCTTCCTCTCAAATTCACGTCTACTCACTCATCACTACACAACAGAATATGGATCTAGTGTATCTTTATGCAATCCACATTTCTAGGAATCACACGTAGAAAGTTTCTTGGGAGTAATGACATGTTAAATATTGGTGTACATGGCTGAGGAATTATGGTCGGTGGCTCTATTGGGACGGAGAAGAATTATTGTCCAACTTAATTATTTTAATGATATTTGCCCGGATCCGGTCACTAGTCCACAGCTCATTCATTTCACTTATTTGCTACTACTCACTACTTGTACTACTATTTACTACCCATGCAAGCAATTCAGTAATGATATTCCTTATAAATATATAAGAGACACTATATAAGTTACTTATGTTGGTCTGAAATGCATTCCTCCTTCTGCACCGGGAATTGATATTAGAAAGGAGTAGCAATGGCAATTTGGTAGAAAGCAAAAGTGGGTGGGTTACCTACCCGGTATAGAGACACTATAATATTTACTACAGATAGTAGCAGTGGAACATTTGCATAGTGCAATGCAACAAAAGATAAGACGTTTGAGATGATGATGGTAATGTGCATCTGGGCAGATTTATGAGGTTCTTCTTGGGCACTTTACATTATGCAGACATTTATTTGTGATGTAAGGGCGAAGGCTCATTGGATTCTGAATGGTTTTCCAACGGGTACTTGAATGTACGAAACGATTTAAAGTTTTCCCTTCCTTCCCAAGTGAATGTGGATTAGTTTGTTGAATTGGATGGCTCGGTGAATTTCGATAGTCTCTGCCCTTAAGCCATGAATCCTTCCTTTCTAGCTTTTCTGTCCATTGAAATCGCCGTTATTTGAATTAAATTGGTACTACTTTGCCCTTCCTCTCTCAAATAAGGCAATTTCTAAAAGAAAGAGTAGGTAATCCAACTTGGGCTGTACCTATGTAAATAGATAGGAGACCAAAGAGTTGCAAATGGCCACTCAAGAATACCTTGCTAACTAAAAGTAAGCATTTTATTTTATGGTTACGATAGATTTAGAATTTTTTTGTCGAAATCCCTATTTGTCCTGCATTTGGATATAATTTCAAGTAATATCATCCAACTTATTATTTAATCGTTTGACAGTTGCATTTTTGATTTCAAGCTGCCTCCAAAGATTTTGCAATAAGAGGAAGAAAGTCTCTGCTGAGTTCAGTTTATATTTAGTTGACGATTTCATAGCCGAAGCTAATAATGCCTATCAGTGTGCACTAGTAAAAGTAGTTGAGTAGCTTCCCTTAATATTTCTGGAATACTACAGAAGGCCGGGCTAAGTCAGAACAGAATGGAAATATTTTCCCTAAAGTTTGGCAATATATTTTCAAGTAGGGCAACTAAAAGCTGATGTGATGTAATGTGATCGATAGTTAGTTGGGTGCTATGAAGAAAAAAATGCTATCTGCATCTCTAGAAGGTATTTTTATATCTATTTCCATTATGAACTCGTTCAATAGGGTTGTAATAAAAGTTGGGACAAGTGATTCGGTAGTTAGGGCAAGTGAATGGGATTGAAGATGCGTCTCTTGTTAAGACAGAAGTAGGTACACGTACTACGGATAATAATGTGGAACTAATGTACACGTAGGTAGTTATAATACTTAAGCTAGGATATAGCATATAGAATAAATATGTAGTATATAGAAAGATATAATATTGTTAAAGGTATATTATGTCTGTTATTGTGCATTGGTGGCGACAGGGCTTGGAAGTTAGGTTTTAAAAGCATTGAATGGGATTATATGATTTTGTTGGTCGAGTCAGCTTCTGTCGTTGAAAATGATGTAGTAGTAGTTTGATTGGTGTGCATAGGATGCTTCTGATGGGAATTAAACTGTAGGCCATATAGATATTAGCTGTCTTGTCTTTGTGTGAGATCCAATATGTTATAGCCTTATTTAAGATCATATGAGATTCTACTAAAGGTAATCAGGAGTCAAAAGAAGTATAAGAAGCAAGTGATGAGCTGGAATGAAAGATATGAGCTGCTGATGCTGAATGTTTGTGATGATTTGCCGGTAGCCAAATAAAACACAAGGCACGGCAAGAAAAGAACAGCAAAGCTCAGCCAGCTTTCAATGTTACTGCATTCTTACATGAGATGAACATGCATAGTCTCATCTGGATGTTCATTTGAGTGATGCAGTGCAGTGGGATGCACGGATGGAGAATGGATGTGATCTGAGTGACTGAGTGAACCAACTTACATAATACAACTACACGCATTACATACCTATCTTTATAGCTAAGTGCTGTTATTGCGTTTAACAGTCTCTCTCTAATATTAAATCCAGCCTGGATGTGGATTCCAGTTGCTGGAGGCAATTAAAGGACTACATGCACAAGTAGAATCTGATTGAAGCATGCAACGAATTCTGCTGATTGTATATCTATAAGGCTACATAGACACTTTAAGTCACTATTATATATCCTCTTTCTCTCCACTGTATAGGCCGTAGCAGTTCTAAGAACAACTTAGAATCAGCTCGTTTTGTAGGCACTCTAACTAGATTTTCCTTGATTGGACTTGGCCATAATTTGATGGCAGATGCACTTGGCTGCATCTTTTGACTCTATATGACTATGACTCATAAACGTCCATGTCCATACTGACTTTTTAATATAAATGTACCATTATTATACTTGTACCATACTTCATTACCTACGTGGAATAATAGAGACTCAATAGAAATTAAACAACAACATATTTATTTATAGAACGGACAAACGAGGAACAAATTGTAATTAACAGCGATTCTTGTTCCCGACCAGACAACAGTCTGTCTCTAGTGTAATCTGAATATTTACTATTACTACCTTATAACTATAATCTTTAGTATCATTGTTCAGTCCATTGTCGGGAGTTAAGATACCTTCCTTGAGCCTCCAGTCTTTTTCAAAAGAATCATCAAGTCATTTGCATTTCAAGTGATCATGAAGTCATTGGATAAAAGATGGCTGCCAACCTGTCCAGTGTAAATTAAGTACAGATGAAATTCAGATAACGTTGACAATTGAGAAGATCCTTCTTCGTTAGTCTACCTCTTATTAAATTTATACTTTGTTTTCCTGGAGTGAATAATCTTCTCGATCATTATCGACTCGGTAGTACCAATTGTACAGATACCATCATTTGGTGTCTTGTCACTACACAAATACAATTAGTGTTGCTTATCATAGTCAAGGCTAAGCGTTTTTCAATAACATCATATAAGCAGCAAATTAAATGTATTTATTTTAATTATTGTTCCTGTTATATAGTAGTGTAGTTGATCTACTTCATTCCTTATATGCACAATTGTTTTTAATGGGCTATAGGTACTAGTGCCATAAAACATGGTGTGCAAATTTCAATTCCCTACAGGATAGACGTATTATGGTAAAGTGAAGAGTCGGTTGACATATTACATATAAGCTGAGCCGAAAGTGATAAAATGTATAAAGTGTAAATGTTTCGAGGGATAATGGTCTACTTATGCATATACTCCAAAGTGCGAGTTTATAAGCAGAGTGGTTGAAAGACTCGCAGGAAAAGTACATTGAATTCCGAATGTAATTTTCCATGTTTGGAGAGGAAGGAAAGGAAGACTTGGTGGCATGGAAATTCTTCTTTGCTCTTATTCTCATTATACATTAGCTCTAGCTCCCAGGACTCTTTTTCAACTTGTCTCATCTTCAGTTTCACTCACTTTGGATGAAACTCTTCATCAGTTCATGTAATATACTTACTCTCAATATTTTCTCGGTAGAGCTGATAGCAGATAGGGAACAAGTTGTGGGAGACTTACGAGAATACCCCACGAGCTACCGTTTTTTCCTGGAAATCCATTTCCTAAACTTTCTGCGGTACTTGATCAGCTTTCCGATCCAACTACCATTCTTGGTATCCGACTTTTACTTCAGTTTAGCTAAAGTTATCGTTACCTTAAGCCTCTGTGGAGGAAATGGCAAAAAAGGAAAATATATTGGCAGAGGTGGCATGTCAATGTAGAAGGGCATCCCTACTTATTGGTCAGAGTTTTTCTTTATTATGTGGTTAGAATAGTTTGCCGTATTCCTACTGTTTTATCAGCAAATAAACTGGCCACCAAAACCAATAATCCTGTTTAACTAATAAAACAACTCATTTTGCAATCAGAAAAACATTCTAAATTGTACAAATAGATTAATTTTTCTTATCTTAAATGCTTTAAACTTTCAAAATAACAAAAATGGCCTATTACTTGAAATGTGTAGAAAAGTTTGTAATGGAATAAATTGTGTTTCTCTTTACCTTTAGGTTAGTCTAGGTGTAAATAAGGTGGTTAAAGAATAGTGTCATTTTTATTCAGTTAGTTAGGGCGTATGTAATCCAGGGCGTGTCTGTACATTATAGTAGTGGGTAGCAAATAGTTAAGGAGAAAGCAGGAGAGAAAGCCGTCAATTGCATGATGCTGCACTTTGTCTTGGTCTTTGCTTCTAATCGTTGCGTTTTGCAATGCGTAGGACTAAAACTAGATTTAGCGTCGAGTTATAGATATATTCAACTTTAACGATAACTCTAGTTGCCCTTCTGTGAAAGTAAATATATTATAGCAGTTACATGTATATAGGACGTCATCGGAATTCGTGGCTGTAGAAAGTAAATTGTATGCCGAAAGGGAACAGGAGTGTGTGCGGTAGGACTCAAAGAAAGAAAATGGTGAAATATAAAGTGTTTCCGCATGCAAATGATGGTTTTTCTTCCGCTGGTTTGACTTTTTCCTTTTCCTCTGTTTTTCCCTCTTCTGTCAGTGCAGGGCAGGGCGGAATTACTACTAGTAGTATGTAATATAGGAATATGTGGAGTACATTGTGTTCTTTATGCTGGGTATACCAACAATAAGTAGGTACATTCAGCATGGTCCCCAAAGTCCCCATTATAAGTAGTATCACTGAAGAGCAAAGCGATTTATTTCTATTCTGCTCTCATGATTTGGCTGTGTGTAAGTGTACAGGGTTCATCTGGAAATTGTGACGATTTGTATCGGAGAGAGTTATTGAGGAGGAGATGCAGCATCGAGAAATCCTGTAAGATAAAGGTCCTCAGTAGGTCGAGCGACCCTGTAGTCGTTTCAAATATTTATACAATTGCTAAGTTGGAGTTGCACTTGAGTCTTGGCAGAAATGCACATGGAGGAGAGAGACAGCAGGGAACAATAGCTATAGAGATTACTTACGGCTCATTTCGTGAATCTGTCCGCATGCTCTGTCTCATTGTTGTCAAATAGGCATTATGCAATTGGATATCTTACAGAGTACGTATTCGCGATTGCGGTTATTCTCTCCAGCCTCACCCATGTCAACCAAAACCTACTCACAATCAGTTGGATTCAAGTTGATGTGATGTGATGCAACTAACTGGAGTTTGTTTTTGTAGTTATGTTTCCCATTATTTCCCTCTATTCATATTACATGTGCGTGCTACTTGCCATTACATATACTCTACTATTATTATTATTATGACTATTACCAGTGGGTACCTATTTATTGGTCCTTTCTATCTCCTACTACATACTGGTGCCGCACTTTGTAGTAATAACGCTTGGAAAGTCACTGCTACTCTGTCTCTGTCCCTTGACAAAAATGATTCTGACATTTTTATATCTTCCTATTTATGAGTTTGGTCATTTTGAATTTTATTTTTCTATTCAATGGTGTCCTACTTGTTTTGATTGCTGGACATGAAAAATGGCGACTTCAATTCAGTTCGTCTGGAAGTTGTAGCTAGTTTATATACTTTTATTTTGTGCTACATTTTTTATTATTGTATCATTCTAGTTTATTAGCAAAATTTTGTGTCTCCTCTACAGGTTATAATAAACACATAGTATACTTAGGAGTATTTGTACGGAGTGTATATAGTAGTTTCTCAAATTGCATACGTTTGATTAGTAAATGGGAGTCTGCGTATTAAATTTGAGATGTTACCTATGAGATTGAATTTGATATTATAATTTAATAAAAGTTGTGTATGGGTCTGGATGGGGTTTGTGGGAAGAAGGATATTGGATTGAATGGTTGCTGTTGTTTTTCTATTTGATAGTGCAATATCCAAGCGTGTAAAGCACAAAGTGAATTTTTGGATAAGAGATGACACAAGGATGTAGATAGAGTAGGAGGGAACGATGCATTCTTTCCTCATAATTCATTGCTTGACAGTGAGATTTTTTATTGCATCATAGACACATAGTCGACAAGGGCATGCGAGGAGAAACTTAAGGGAAAAGTTATCTATTTTGCATTCAATAATATGGAATATGTGTTGCTAATATGCCTTCGTGGTGGTTTCTTTCAAGTTTGGTTTGGTTATTGTCCTTTAGTATTTCTTTGACTAGAGCCAAAACAAGACAAGACTTTGGCTTCTCAAAGATATTTTCCAGGTTTCGCCTTTCGCAATATATTATGTTTTGAAATGGATGTGTGTGCAGGTACACAACAAAGAAGTATAACTCGAAATTACATTTCAAGATAAGACGAAGCCAAAGGCAAATTCATGTTGAGAGAATAACAGGAAAGATTTCCTTTGCAATTGTGAGGAATAGTCAAGATGAGATTTTTTGCAGATAAATAGATTAGAAGAAAAATCATGGGATGGCAGCCAAGGCAAGGCGAAACTCCGCAAAGAAACATGGCATGATGTTGCATTACATAAAGGAAGGAGTGTAGGAAAAGCCGAGTTCAAACTGAAACTTTCCTTGTGCTTTCGGCTTATTGTTAGAATTTATTTCTGGTGGAAAAATTGTCTAGTGGATTGAACATTGTAGTAGTCTGGCTGCATTGAGCATTGTCGCTGAGCTCGAATGGGAGTAAACAAAAATCGATTTATGTTAGTAAGTATTATTTAGATGCACACTTTGTATAGCTAGAAGGGTGCTGGATTTAATATTCCTCTTGAATACATGCGTACAATAGGGCAGATAAGTTGTAACTGAGCACTTACAAAAGGTGCGATAGCAAAATTCTTCAAGTCCAGTCAAGTTGACTGAAAGAACATTAAAGAGTCGCAACTTATGAACATTATGCACAATAATAATATCCAGAATATCCACAATTTTCTACATTTATGTAGATTTGGTTCTGAGCTACGCGAAAGGATTCTTTATTTACGACTCTCTCCATAAATTATTTGCAACTTGACATGAAATGACATTACATCATGTTTGATCTTGAATGGAGAAGTTCAAGTTGTTGCAGAATGGGTACTATAAAGTATACTTAAGTATATGCTGTTGTCTTTTATTTTCTTATCTCTCTGCCTTCAGCTATTTGTTGGAGAGTATTTTTCGCCAAAACTGCAGTCCTCAACAGACGGAATAAATACATTTGCAAGACCCCCAAAGTCTTATTTAATTTGTCATTCGTATTATAAACGAGTGCAATGTTGTGTTACACTAAATATATTATGTTTATTTTGACTCACTGTCAGTTTTCGCAGTGTAGTTGAGCAATGGCTCATTTAGAAAAAAGCGAGGGATAGGCTAGGACTGGACTGACTGGACGTCACCGACACAAAAGTTTCAAATTGCATTTTACATAATCGACCATTTCATTTGTATTTAAATTTATTGCTCTTGCTCAGAAATGAAAGCAAAGTATGCAGTCAAAGATTAGAACCGAAGAGAAAATAATAATATTAACCCTCAGCCGGTTTTTCCTCCATTTAAATATTCAGAAAAGAGATAGTGTGTTTTTAAGGGAATATAATATTATCCAGCTCGTCTTCTTAACTCAGATAGGCACCTCCACTAATGATATCTTTTACATTTACATATAACTTAAGTAGGTATAAAGAATTCGTATGTTGATTTACGTTTATAAAGACACTGTAACCGTATCTATGTGCTTTGGACAATGATTGGAGCTGCAGTAAGTACACAATGAAGGATCATCTCTCCACTATGCTAACTAAGTATATAATATAATGCACATTTGTAAGTATATTTCATCTATCCGTACGTTCGTCCGGTTTGGTTTGTTTTTGGGTGTACTTGGAGAGTGGACAAAAGACAAGAGAGACGAGGTTTCTCCTCCTGCTCATAAATATCCTCTTATCTGCATCCTACTGGTGACAGCCTTATAAAATCAAAATGAATATCTTGTGCTCGTTTTTGCTACGGGGCCGGCGTGACTCAAACAGTGAATTCGTTATGACTCTCAAACATCTACGTAGGTACCTCTGTGCAAAGTCTTGATGCCTATGGTCAACAAGGAACCTTATATAGCACCTTAGACCTCTATTGTGCTTTGTTCGTCACAAGTACTTGCAAGTGTGTGTGTAATGGATGTACATGCATACTTCTACTATGCACTACAGGTAATTGATAATAAACGAACGAAGCAACGGTCCCTAATCAAAATTGCATGGTAATTTGCGATGGAATTTAATGTCAATGTCATGTCAATGAGTATTATCTTCGCGAGAGTCCAAGGAATGGGAAGGGCATTCGAGGCATGGAAAGACTCACTGGCATTTTACATACCAAGGATTCTTATTCCCGAAATTGTTCCAAAGAGATAAAACAATATATTTATGAGTGTAGAGTTGCCCTTTGGCCTTTGTCGCTATGTTGGAAGTGTTGCTCAGGATTCATTTGATTCGATGATTTGCATGTTTTTCTTTTGTTCTTCCATCCTCTATCCTCACCGCTCGTTTTTCTCTCAAATGCATCTCTCTCCCCTCTCAACAATAAGGCTCTTCATTCTCTTCGTGTACCTCTTTGTTGGTAAACACACATGTACATCCTCATATTATGCATACCTTGAATATTTTTTTCGAAATCTATTAGTATATGATTTTAGAGCATCAGTCACTCGTCTCGTAACAATTCATCCCATCCCAAGGGCAGTGAATCGAGTGATGAATGCATTTCAGTTCAGTGACTAAAGAGATGCTGCTTCTCAGATGATTCTCCTATGCATCTCTCAGATGATTCTCATATGCATCTCTCAGATGATTGTTAGTGAGTTATTGTCAGTACTTGGACGACATTAAAAATAATAAATTGTTCTTGTTGTTTATTGTCCTGTGGCTGCTTGACATGGAGTAAAAATTGACCTGTTTCTTCTATATAACTACATACTAGCTAAATATTTCTGCTTAAAATTACGAGGTATACGATACATATACTGTACTGTGGGTATGTAAAGTAGCCAAGTAATAGTTATTAAAGGAACTAGTTATATGTGTGTAAAGGACACCATTTTTGCATCTTTATACCACTTACATATATTATTAGCTGATATTAGTATGTAAGCTAAGGTCTGAGGTGTATAGGGATAAGCTGTGGAGCTACTTATCCAGTTGTTAGTCTGAAGTGTACATTGTGATATAGATTTGAGTAGCAGTCCTGAGTGAGTGAGTATCCCCTCTTTTGCGTGTTGTGGTCCACGTCTGTGTTGTATGAGTAAATGTAAATGTAAAAGCAAACGCATGACACCATTTGTCATTCCTTGTCCTGGGCATACCAGTAATAATGACATTGTTGTCTCTATCCATTTAATCTTTATGTGCACTATAGAGCTCCTGTTGTGGCTGGCTAGCTCAGAACCTACTTGGCTCCCTTCCCTCCACTTGACACATCATATTTCCAAAGCTCTCCATTTCAATCCACCTTACGGGTTTCGAATTTTAAGCCGTGTGCTTATTGTGCTCGACTTGTGTGTATGACGATCTAGTAGAGCTTTCTTCTATAAGTGCTCACATATGCATCTATTCTCCCAGTTCACTCACAATGCTCTTACTCCAAACATATTTAAAAGAGACCTAATGGAAATGCAAAGGGTTGGTTGGAGCGAGCTGTGCATATTGCATATGAATATTTCTTTGGAGTCAACTGATGTGACGAGCTGTCGACAGAATGCCATACATTATGTATGTATTTATTTCCAAGATGTATTTGTTGTGAGGCTGTAAGTGTATTTAGTTGTGGATGACATTCAGTGGGAGAGGGAAGGAGTTTGTTGGGGTGCTGTCGTTGTCCAGGACGACGAATGAACCGAATTACCCGGAGCAGTCGACTAAATAAAGGAATAATAGGATTTCCAGGGAGGTTTCTCAAATCTATACTCCAGTGTCTGCAGGAAGCAAACCAATGAAAACTTGTTGTACTTTGTGCCACATTGCAGACTATACCGATGAATCGATAGAGAAGCAAAGCAACTGTGCAGCATGAATGGCTCTCCTTTTATTTGATCAGATCAGTTGGTTTTAGTTGTCCTGGTCACGAGAATCATCAAAGAAATCATGTTTCATATGTCTCACTGAACAGATAGGGCCTTGTCTCCTCTACTCAATCACTTCATCTCTATTATGCTCAAAGATGTCACATATATCTCCCCACTCCCTGACAAACCCCGACAAAAGTGTATTTACCTATAATAGTGCTTATTGTCAGTATACTTAGATGTACCTTGCCAAATTAAAGTATCTTCTAGCTACTGATTAAAAGTCGGCCCTTTTCTGATTTACAATTAGGGACGTATGTTTGTGATTAAATGAAATATTGTGAATTTGTGAAACCTATGGTACCTATAGAGTTACTAGTTTGCAGAAATCCCTTCTTCTGAGAAAAAGCATTACAGCATGCAGTAATAGAATAGATGAAAGCTCATAGGCTTGTATAGATGTAACAGGAGACGGTGACTATATAAGTAGAGCAGTTTAATAATGGCAGACATAATATTATGCTGGATCAGATGGATGCTGGATAAAGAAAATGAATGAGAGAAAAGTGAGCTTTTGAGATGGAGATCGATTAGCTTCTGCTACTAGACTCTAAGCAAAAGCCGCCTTTGCATTTGGAACATTCAAAAATAAAATTTGCCTTCAGATGTTGAATAGGCAAAGAAATTCTTGTGTCGGGCTTGAATTCCTATACCTGCTCCTATTTATTATGTTGTTCCTTATATATGTGTTCAGTTTTACTGATGTGAGTTACCTTTAACAAATTATTATAAAATTAATATCTTATATGGACATTTATATATGGATTCAAAGAGAGCAACCATTCCACAATATTGCTCTATATTTGCATTTAAAAACTAAGTACCCTACTTGCAAGTAGTTCTTTGCACATATATATCCGTCTCAAAGGTTCCTGCACTGGAAGGCTTCCTCAGCCATCGACCCCAGCGCATGAAGTATGAATATCCAAATGTTCAGTTAGTGTGTAATGTGATATATGTCTGTTATGTACTTTATGTATGTAAATGTGATTGTCAGTCATGCAAAAGTCAACTGTTGGAACACACATAAAAGTTCTGTTGGCTAAACTCTTTCACTACTTTCTTTGCTTAAATTTCAGACATACGCGACTTACTAATCATGGCTTTATATCCCTTAAAAAATCACCTTATGTAATCTACAATTCGGTTTAAGTAGTACAGTTGATTGAAATTATTTTCTGCAACCTGGGAAATTTTTAAATAACTTTTGACATTTAAGTTCATTACATTTGGAAAATAACTCAATTCTGCTTTACCTACTAAAATGTGTTTTGCATAACTATCTACAGAGTAATAATATGCATGTCAACCTTTTATTAAGTTTTCCGCTTCTAGAATTTCTAAGCATTGTTACTGTCTGTCTCAATTATCGACATAATGGACGCATGCTCTAAATGCAATAAATATGTACCATACATCATAAAGTATCTCATTTAATAGACAAAAATATGACTGATGTCGAAATGACAGTTCCTTTATTAGAAGCTTCCCTTCAGTTACTGTTTAACCGTAGTACCTGGTATATATGGTACAGTCAAAATGCTTTATATATCAATTTCGAACGAGGATACTATATCTGAATAACGATGATAGGATATGTCATATTGGAGCGAGTGCGGCCCCAACATAAATCGCATTCCATTAGCTTTGTATTGTACAAAGTGGAGAAGACATCGAGTGAGGAAGGAAAAGCATTTCCACTTATCTTTGATAATTTATGATGAGATCAGATTGCGATTGGTATTGATACTACATAGCTGTAGCTACATAAAATGACATTCTTGGACGTATGCGTATATTCTTATACTAGTATTCAATCGAGGACAATATTATTAATGTAGACGTTCGTTATGACTACTGATTTTTATTAATATTGATGCGAATTGTTTTAAATCTTGTCATTTTACATAAAAGAGAATAAAGAGGGTGGCATGTGACTCCACTTGCAATATCGCTGGTAGGAATGTATTTAATGGATACTTATCTGTCAGTGGAACGTGTATGTGATATGCAGAGTCTTGAAGTTCTTAAATTGAAATTCTTAGCAACATTAAAGTAGCGACATGATTTTGTGATAGGGGTAGCTATAAAAGAATGGCGATGAGAAGGTAATAAGTACTTGAAATCGATATGATGAGAGGGAATGGTACAAAGTAGCCAAGAAATATTGAACAGGTATGCTACTCCTCTCGATAGAATGTTATTTAAAATTGAAACTTTGATGTTGAGTGAGTTAGCGTGGATTTGCGTATGGGGCAGAGACAGAGTAGTGAGATGGGATGAGATTAGCTCTATCCATGAGATGTCTTATTGTATTACTTATTGTTGGTGAGCCGGTGCCTACATTCGAGCAAATAGATATAAAAATAAGCAACTTTATTATTACCTAATGCTTCCACTTACATATCAATATGCTTTTAAAGGAGGATTTGGTTGCTGAACCTGCAGCACAGCGTGTAGAATCTATATCGAGATAGCTAGCTACTTTATGATGTATTACTGGTGATAGTCCAAGTACCCTGCCTAGGAATATATACGAATAGGCACCAATATACATGAGTTGTGTATATATATACGAATAGGAGTGTGATGCAACGTGGAAAATATTTAGAATGTTGCATACATGGCAGCCACGGATGAATAGCTATAATATGTTACCTAAATAATAAGCACATAAATGCCTAATGGTACCAGATAATATTTGTATGTATGGGATTCGATGGTTACATTTGGCTTTCTGGCAGGGATATGTATCCCATGCAATATGCAATGTACTAGAAACATAAAAACGCAGCTATTCAAAGTCTAATTCTCGTTCTCGTGACTTGTGCAACTTGTACGCACAGACTTTGTGACAAATTTACGAGAAACGACTTGTAATGGCTCTTATCATTGTTATTGCCTTGCTATTGCAACTTTGAAAAAGTGAAGTTGCATCTCTTTCGTGTATTTCTACGTGTAAGGAACATTTTCAAGAATCATGGAGGGGAATAAATGAAGTTTCTTGTGAACAGGACAGGCCAACCACGACCACGACTGGCCAGCATGATTTGCAAATGGAATTTGGTCGAGGCTTGTCATCTGCTGCCTATGCTCAGCTTTCAATGTCTTTTCTCCAGGGCTCCTTGTTGAGAAATTGAGACGAGAGCAGAACGAGCTTGTGAATGAGATGAATGTGACATTAGACGACAAGTTTTCCGAGACTCTTCAATTCTCTATTTGGAATATGCAGATATCTACCCTGACGGCTTATTATAATACTTGCCTAAATATTAAGTAGATCTCTCTCTGCTGAGTACTGCAACTTATATTAGTTTATACTTATATGCATAGTAGAGCAGGTATTAGGATTTTTGGTGCAGATGAATTGAATGTAGTAGCATATGTATATATTCACGGATTTAGTTCATAGTGGACTATCATTCACATGTAAAGTACGTAGTAGGTATCTTCTTAATTGTAAATGGAGAGTCTCTTATGGACTCAGTGGTATTATATTATTATATGTAAATATAGTAGTTGGGACGACGTGAAGCCCTACAATTCCAAAGCTTGATCCAATCGCTGTTGTACATATAAGATAAAGACGAGGCAAGTTAGGCAGGTAAGCTGAAGGAATCATGAGGACCTCCTACTGTCATTTCCTTTGGCTTTTTATCTCTTCAGCTTAAGATCAACTTGAACTCGTCTTACGATGCGATGAGGTTCATTTTTCAATCGGACAACAGATATGAATTCCTTCCCTTGTGATTCGGGTACACTCTCTACTTTGTAGATGCACATTTCAATCTCCTAAGAGCTACCTACCCTTCTTAAGATGGATTGCACCGTAGTGGATCTATCTAGAGTGCATCATTACCAAAGAACGGATATGCCTCCGTCCAAATCCAACCAAAATACATTATTTTAAACATTTTCATGACGAAATTATTTATGTTCAACTATTTCTATGTTACGAAATATTATGCAATCAATCAATTTATCATCGTAAAAGCAGTACAATTAAAATAACTACATTTTTCAATCAATGATCTTGCAGAGCAGGAAGAAATACATCAGTATTTTATCAAAACTGATGATAAGCAGCCACATATTATATCCCTCCCGTGCAAGATAGATATTGTGGGATTTGGAATAGATTCAGAGTCTATGTATTCTACTAACATTAGATCTCAATTTACATATACGGTAGATATACCTATCTAAATTATATTAGTATATGTTGAAGTTATCTGTTACTACGCAGGATAATGTATTTCGGAGTTTGTGTGATTCGATTTACATTTCCTTTTCCTTCCAACATCCGTAGCCAGGCAGATTAATATTATTTTCCACGTAGCTGTTCTCTTACTGAACTACTGTTTGGTATTATTGAGTCCAATAATTTGTTCTACGCATCTCTTCAGCTCTCTCGCAAATTAACTTGTCTACCTTCGGCAGATTCACGCTCCTCAGCCGTGGATGTTTTGAATTTTCATTTGCATATTATTGAAATATAGTGGTGACTGGTGACATTTTATCAGCCAACTATATTTTGTTTTCAGAGATTTCTCGAATTCCTGATGAGGTAAATTTAATAAACTGACGATGAGAAAGTCCTATATGTACTACTTTAATTGTGACTGGTTACAAAATAATTTTGTTTTGTTTTTGGTGTAGTAAATGAGTATACAAAATTTCTTTTCATGTTTATTGTAGCGTATTTAGTGGAAAAGTGGCGGAAGAGCAAATAGTACAAAGAGAGTTTTAAGTATTACCATGCGTGATACATCGCTTATTGTTCAACTTTATTATTAGGGTTCAAGCTTGTTTGTTCTTTGGTCCCACTTGAGCAAAATTATGTAGCTACTTTGATAGTAATGACATTCTTTTTATTTCCCTGGCAGAAAATAGCAACGCTGGTTGCAAAAGTTGACTCAGACAGTTTTAATTGCATCTATATTTATAAACAAGGTAGAAACATTTAAAAGTTTTCCTTTTCAGTGGAAATATTTTGATGTTTATAGTTGCCAATTAATGTAGAAAGGTACCTAATTGGTATAATTATTATTATAATTGTGGTGTGGCTACTATTATTAATTTATAAATGGCTGCAGTGCCATTTGAAGTCAAGTTGTAGTTTGGAGTTGCAAATGAGGGTCCAATTTGTTCCAGTTGACGTTGTTTGGGATGCATTGCAGTTGGATGAGCATTCATAATAAAGAAGCATATTACACAGCGTTTTGAATTTTATTTGATGTTTTCAAGAAGTGTTATTATGAAATTCAGAGATGTGTTATATTTGTCTTGGCTGAACGTAGCTAGGCAGGAGTCAAAGGGGAAAAGTCTTATCTGTGAATTTTTCTTTCGTTTAACATTTTTCTTAGAAAGGTGTTTGTTCAGTATTAGGTTTTTTGATGTTGAAAAGTGTTTATAGTACGTAAAATGTGAAATGAGATGGGCAGGAGTTATCGAAGGAAAAGAGAGGACGAAGTTTTGTGATCTCCTTTGATATTATTATGTATGTGAATTAGAATATTGTGATGTCATGTCGTTATCGTCTTTCTTTCCTTCCTTGCCCTAAATACTACCTTCATTATTGCTACGGTTTTGTTGCTATTATTCTCATTATAAATATAGTCTGAATGAAATGGATGAGGCTGAGCTGGGATGTGTGGCAATGGCAATACACAATGAAGGTGGCTACATACATTATTTGCTGCTCCTTTTCCTCTCACAAAATGCTTTTTGGCTGGCAGTTAACGTTAGATTGAGAGGAACCCGTTTTTTCCTTTGCACGAACGAAACAAGCTAATAATTGCAAAAAAGATAAAATAGAGGAGAGGGGAGTTGAGATTTAATTAGATCGTAAATAACTGCCGAGCCGTGGTTGCAGTGCGCTACATTTTACATCGCTTTTTGAATAGCCATGTAGTAAGTTTGTAGTAGGTAGGTAGGATCTCTATAGGTTACTGACATTTTTCACATTTACACTGGTCGTAGTATCTGCACAAGCGTGGAGGGATTGCACTGCAGACATTATTTCATCTTCACGTTGTGTCTGTTCTCTAGGTTATATCTATTAAGTTATATATTTACTGCTCTGACTCACAATTGATAATTAAATGGAAACTATTTCAAATTGAAATGACTTTTTGTATATGCAATCGATTTTAACATAATATTCTATAAAGAATATATTACTCCGAATGAGTAGTAGCGTCAACCCAAGTTAAGTGGTCTTGAATAAAGGGGAGCTATACATTACAACATTACGATATTGGAAAGTAGACATATTAATAATTATATCTACCTACCTAACTATATTGATGTATGTGCCCAATTTTAATTCTGTTACTGCGTAATATGACGTCCTCGTGGATAATATTCGTGGCTGATAACTTTTCTCATATCCAGGCAGTCTCATACCATTATAGCATTGGCCAAATTGAAAATTGTTCCAAGAAGATATATCACGAAGGGGTAATACCGTAGGTATTTCTATAACTTACTCATTTGCACATATACTTAAGACATAGCTCCTTTCAGCTCCGACTGTGCTAGAAACTGGGAATTCTCATCAGCACCGTCATCATCAACATCGTCATCGGATCTGAAATCTCATGGATCTTATTAATTAGTAAAAGCATGTCTGTCTCTCCTAGAAAAGGATTTTCTGTTCAGGATGACGAATATTGTTGATTTCATTATCATTACTGGTTGATTTCTTGTATATAGCCAAAGAACTTTGGCTCACTCCAATAAGAGTTTTTGTAAAGCATGACTTGGTTCTTCTTGCCAGAATAGATACTTGGGACAGGATGCAATTCAGTCCAACACCAAATCGAAAAATTCTTTTCTTTGCCATTCAACTCGATCTTCCAGATAACTATGGTGTATAAAAGTTTTTGACTGAATTGAAAACAGGCAGGCTAATCACAAGTAACGGGCTCATAGTTTCTGTTTTATCCGCTCACTTGATTGCTGGAATATTATTTATACCATATTATTAAAATGGTCGTTTATTGTGCCTGGATTATAAGTCATGTCTCTATTCCCAGCTTTTGCATTATTATCTAATTCATTTGTACAAGATTGAGTTTTCTGCTACAATGAATCTTTTGCATTGAGTTGTTCCAGTCCCCCCACTACAGAAATAATCAATGGGGCGTTTATCGTTAAAATTGTAAGAGATTATACCTAAATGTATACTACACATATAAATTTAGTAATCTTATTGTTAGGAATTGCATTGGATCATTTTAGTATCTGCACAGATATGTTCCGGTGAACTGATTTTAGTGTAGGTAGGTGAAAGTAATGTATTAGTGCCCGAATTTAAATTCGGAAATTACATTTACCACTGGCCTGGAAGTCCTCGGGTTTCACTGCAGATGATTATTTGTGATACTTGGGAAGTTGGGTATGATTGACATTATACTCTATTTAATGTGGCTAGTATAAATTATGGTTATTTGACTGGGTCATTGAATGTCTATGTGCATATCCCTGGTGATTGTCTTTTTTGTCATTTGCTCTTCTTCTAAATACTAATAGAGATTAGAGAGAGAGTTGGTATTTAGAGCATGAGAAATATAGAGGATGCTCTTGAGTAACTACCTCGTCTCCTGGAATTAGTGAGTATAAAGTTAATGTGAGGATGAATGAATGGCTGACATAAGGATTAGCTTCGTTAGTTTTCTTTATTTTCGTTTACACAATCTATGGTGGCGAAGAAGAGCACTTAATGTGCTCCTATTTGCTCCATTTTCTTGTTGAGCTTTATTTTGTTGTGGTATTCCTCCTACTGACACTGCGTGGTGTTTCATTTCGTCCTCGGAGGATTAGCACCTTTCCGTGTCACATTGCATGGCCAAAATATTCCATTGTGCTCCCAGTCCAGCCAGACCCGTGTTTGCCCACTGTGTGCTGTTCTAAAGTGTTATCTGATGTCATGTCATTGTTCATCTCCTGTCTTGTCAGAGTGCCGACACTCACCAACAACTACAGACAACATCCTAATGGAAATGTAGCACAGCGCAATGGTAACAATGGACTATGAGATCTCACCTCATTCATAACATAACCAAAGCGATATTCCATCACATGTCAAAATACTTATTGAAATGAGGTCATTTATTTATGTGCGAGCCTCTCGCCCCGCCGCTCATCTTTCATATAATCCATACGTTTTTGTTAGCAAATTTGTGTTTTCTCATGCTAGATTCTCCTATGTCCTTATATTTAGTACAATATGTAGATCAAGGGTCCTTGTCCTGTGTAGTAGTAGTTACAGTGTTATTGCATACATGTAGTATGGTTAGTTAGTGAGGGCGGGGTTGATTGTGTCTATCTTAAGCTCTGTCGCATAAAGATATGCAGATTTGTTCCTTAAGAGGATTTCGCCATTTCCTCATCTCTCTTCGTAATCACTTGAATAGCTGTCCACTCGACTTGTGCACAGTCATACGTGAGAAAATCGAGTGGATCCACTAAGATCCAAATTTGTCGATGATAAATGTAATCTCAATCGCTTTTAGGTTTGTTTGATTATCGGCGAGTTAATTCAGCATTCATTGCCACAGAGAGCCACCCACCCATAACAGAAATGTCCCACCACTGCATTTCGTGGCTATTGTCAAACAAGTGGAGTGGATTTGGACAATTTGTAGACTGTGGGCTAATGGTGTGTCGCTATATCTGTCTGTCCATTGTGTGAGATGTAGTTGTGCAATATGTAGTGTGGGGTCGAAGGCTCTAAAACCCTGGGTGGCTCCGTCTCTACACTTTGTACAATGAATTTGAGAAGAATGAGCAGTGCTTGCTATTTTATGAGCTGTGGCCATGGCAGTAGTAGCCCTCCTAGGACTTGAAGTGTATTGCATTAGAGTCAATAAAATTGAGTGACTTGACTCACAAAACTAAGTCCAGGAGCAGTAAACTCGACTAAAACTATTGGACATGATACTTCAGTTCAGTCCTAGTCAAACAGGATCTCCAGCTTCTTTCCTTTCCTCTCAGTTCGGGGAACACGTACAAAAATACGTTTAACTGCCCTGGCTCTGTCTTGCTACTCCATGTTTTGCTTACTTACTTACTTCTCCTCTAGAAGGGCTCGCATAGTTGTACTGCATCAGAGGACACTTCTATAGGGGACTATATGCAATTTCTGGGTTACGTAATATCCTTGTTATACCAACTAGTATAAATATGGTAGAGCTGACGAGAACAATAATGTCAGTTCCCTGCCTTGCATCTACACTGGAATGAATTTCCGTGGATTTCCGCCGACCAATTTCCATTATGACATAGACACGGCATTCAAGGATATTCTCTACCCAAACTACCTACACATTGCTCTAGACACTTATATTGTGTGTGCTATAAAGGATACCTTTTTATTTTTAGTGTATATAGAGTAGCATCCTCCTCTGTCAATAATCCTCTAATAAAACTTAAAGGTAAATAATATAGATTATTAATATTTATTATTATACAAGTATTTCTGGGGATTTTATATAATATTTGAGTTGGTGAAGCATATTTTCTATATGAAATGTAGTTGGCTACATAGTGACTATGTTGGGTGATATATATATTTTGACTGACAATGATTATGGAGTCGTAAAGTATAGGTATATTTTGTGTGGCTCACAAATGGAAAAGACGACGGATCTGTTGGGTCTTATTGCCTGGTTGGTTGAGCTGATGAGGCAATTGTTCATGGATTAGTGAGTGTCATAAATCGTTAGTTGTATTCTCTTCTGAGCTACCGTCGTAGCCTATTATTCTATTCTGTTAGGTTGGACAGAGGCATTACCTCATTCAGCCACCTACTACTACTACACTACATATTTACCTATTTACACTTTACACCATCTCCAAATTGCACTAGACAGCGGTGCATCTTCTCTGAACACGACTCTTGTGCAATAGAATGCAATCTATATGAGGCTAAAGTACCAAAGTTACGTAGGCGCAGTAAAGTTTAATACGATGGTACTTACTTAGTACTTACTTGGTACACATACTGATGGATCAATACTGCAAATAGAGAAGGGACAAGAAAATCTGATTGAATTGAATTCATAGCTTTTTACTGTAGTTGGTTCAATTTTAATGGCATTGGCATGTTAGTACTTACTATTTATTATTAGTGAATTGTTTTGGCGTCTGTCTCTTTCCACATAAATCCCGCATTGTATGCCGTGTTCCGAGTCAGTGGCTCTGAGAACAGATAGCAATATTTATTCAGAGTTATGTTTGAAGAATGATGGATAGTCATTGAGAGAGGAGCTGATGCTTAGATATATAACTCCTTCTCCAAATAGTAGAGTTGCATTTATAAGATAAATTGGGATGTAAAGTGTCGTCCTAAGTGCATCTTGTACTTAACTCGTTGGCTTTGAGTTGATGCAATGAGATATGTTGTGATTTGTGATGCGATGGTTAATCGTAAGCAGTAGAAAAGACGCTCTTGAAAATCTCCCGAGTCATTTTGATTGTTGGTAAATGAAAAGTTCTGGCTTGAAGAAAATAGTACCTAAGTAGTTATATGACTACTATATTGTAACTGAAGTGTAGAAGTAATGTATTGATGTGTAGTTAGTTACTACATGAATATAAATAAAGTAAGAAGTAGTGGTAGGAATATTTAGAGATTATAATGAAGAATAGAGATACTCGTCGTGTAGTAATAAATAAGAATATTAGTTTTGTGTTTAACAGCATGTAGTAATAATGTGTAATAACAGTAAACATGTAATGATAGGGAAATGGTTTCAGTGCATTGCGTACATATAGAGTCTGTGCATTACGCTGTTTAGCAAAGAGACCAAGTGCTGGATGGACTAAGAAGTGATTGAAAAGGATTTCGTAGTCAAAAAAGAAGAGCTGTAGCTGTCGGCTAATTGCAAGTCAGCTCCGTATCGCTAGCTCTTACACTTGTGAATGTGAATATTATGAAGATGCATTGGCTATATTATTCAACTAGTGTAAGGGAGAATTGTATTGAATTGCAGGAGATAAGGAGTGCACGCCGTATTAGGAAAGAATTTGGGGTTGGTCCTTAAATCTAATGCTTTAGATCTGTAATTAACGGATATTGAGAGTTATTGCCATTTTTATTTCAGTAGGGAAATGCATAACCCAGACCAGAACTCACATTCTAAACTACCTACCACGTACATATATATGTACATATGCACTTAAAAAGGTTTCCTGTATTGTATTGCTACACTTATATCCGTAGGTATGTATACATCAGTAGGGATGGCTAAGTACATATTATGTAGTGCAAGATTGAAGGATGCCAAGGATTTTTTAATGTGGGATTGCTGGGCATAGTGTGAGTCATGCTATTGATAATGTGTAGTTATGGAGTCAGTTCTGTGAATAAGGGCGTCGAGTTCTTAAGATGACTTAGTCAGCACGAGGAATTTTGGCCAGAATTATTTTATAGGTGGAGTTCGTTTCGATTATATGAATTTTGTAGGAAAGAAAATGCGGTGGAGTAATGCCCATATATAAAGGGTGTTAAGGCATATTTTACGTAATGCCAGCCTCTTTAAAAATTATTCATAATATCAACTTTAGTAGAGAAATTATGTGTTAATTTTTTACATAGTGCAAATTGCTTTCTTTATGTATGTAAACCATAGTCAAACTAGCTTTAGCACTCCGTGTTACTGAAATTGGAGTGTTTGTGTAGGAATGAGAAAACTGGGGAATAAATGTTTTGAGTCAAGTTGTAAATATGCAGTTATGTAATGGAGAGACTTGTAAAAGTGGAATGCATAATAAAAGTACAAACAGAAAGGCATTGAAAGAGATAAGTAAACTGCGGAGGAAATTATGTGACTTTGTTGTTGAAAGAATTGTGAAAGAGTTTTAAGGAAAGTCTCGGGGATCTGAAAAAAGTATTCGGGAGTTGATGGTGGTCTGTCTGTCTGTCTGACATCAACACCAAAGCAAAGCAGAGGAAGGAGTCACTACTCTCGAAGCAATAAAGTAGAGTATCTCACTGTCTGAGAGTTGTGGCGTGGCCCACCCAGATCTCCTATCTATCAGCTATCAAACAACATTTCATAGTGGATTCTATTCCCACAATTGTATTCTCAAATTACATCTTCAATATATCACGCTGTAAATGTACTGCAAGGACTTTATTTACTTAGTTTCATCTTCCATCAACTTCCTCAAATCTTATTTAGTAGACTCTTTTTCGGTCCCATAAATTACTTTACCTTATCCAGCAAACGTCATTTCCTCATCACCTACTTGTGATATTAATTATTTTGCATAGTAGACAGAACCTTTTCCCTTCAGTTCTCCGTGGATATAGAGCCAATTTGCAGAGCAGATATTATTATCATCCTAATTTGGAGAGTTTCTTTGTGGATTTGTTGTGTTTCCACCTGTACAATAGTTTAGAATTAGAATGCAGCTCAACCGACAGTCAAATGAGTATTTTCTAATGAAGTTGTACTGGTGCACTTAGCAGTGGAAGGCCTACAAGTTGTATAATAATAATATGTAGAGAAAGATTGTCCTTGCCTTCAGACACAATTTAATTTCAAAATAGTTGTAGCTATGTATTAGTATTAGCTCTTGTGTCTACTTAGACATATACGTGCACGTATGTATACTGATTGTGGTTATTTTGTTTGGCTGATGGACAAAAGGTGAACTCGAGATATTTTTTGTTCTCCTTCCCTCCGGCTCTCTTCGTATGAATACAAAGATGCTAAAATGCTAATCCGGGATGAGTGCTTTGCTTCGGCTGTGGTTCATTGGGTTGCCGGTCGTTCCATTTAGAGTCCAAGGGTTTCCTTCTTGTGGATATATTAAGAGGAAAGGGGCACTTAATGCTCAACGTTTACATGTGAAGATTATGATGATGGGTTGTGGATATCGAATGAGCCTACGAGTTGGTTGTTGCTCCTTCCTTTTCTTTGGTTGTCCAAGTTGAAAGGCACTGTAAGGGTGCAGACACTTGAGAGACACAAGTGCCTACTTACCTCCTTCAAGAACGTCTCTCCACCATTCTCTCTATTTACCATGCACATTTAACTAAATTGCATTGTACACGAACGAGGGAGAGATGCAGTACAGGGCATTGCGGATGGATCGCATGTCAATAACGATGTGGGATATTTGTGGCTTGGCTTCAAATAAATGTGGCTCTGACCCATCTATTCATTTATTGCCACTCTTCTCAATGGACTCGAAATTAAATGGTGAAGGAAAATTGGAGGAATAAAAGAGTCTTCCCCAGCTCGCAAGAAATTCGAGTAGGTTTCCTTCTGAATTGTTAGGATCCTCCCTATTATTAAACTAATACTATTACCCACCTAATGTAATACAATACAACAAAATCCTTCTTTACTTTTAACTGTGGGAGCATATATTCTGGGGTTTTACTTTGTACGCAATTTTCTTCGTAAGAGTCTCACTAATTTTAAGCGGAACAACCCCAAAAGTCCATCATTGCTCTTATTAGTGTCTTTTGGCTTAAGCTTCAAGCCAAAACCTAACCTCAATCAAACCTGGCTACGTTTATCTTATTATTTGGCTCTTTTATCCATATTTACCCTTCAAATGTTTGTTTTAAGTGCTTTTTAAGCCCCACAACCAAATAAATGCCTGTGCCTTGTATTTTTCAATGACTTACTGTCTTATCGCTATGTTTTTTATACAGGAACAAGTGTTGCGTCTGCATTGGAATTAAATAGAGTTAAGATTTATCTTGTACGGAATATGAATTTGGAACATTGGCTTTGTTTTATTCTGACATTTACATGTCCTCTGGATTTTACATGTGTCCAAAATGTTGTCAATGGACAGATTATTTGTCTGTGAGGAATTTGAGGCGATAAGAGTTGGTTGAGAGAAATGTGGGAAAAGTGCAGGATTGTTGTGAGTGAGGGAGGCAGGGCAAATACAAGAGACCAAGTGGCTAATAATCTAGAAATTAGACACGGATCCCATCAGAGTTCACCGAGGATCTTATGAAAGCATTCCGGGAATTCTACAGAGCCTTCCCTTCTCCTCTTTGGGTTAGGCGTGGAAAAAACAATTAGGGAATTAGTGCAGGATATTGGGATAAGTTTGTTTGTGTCGGACGCTTACCTTGTTTTGCTGGTCGAGAGAGATGAGTCTGGAGGAGAATATCTCCAGGGTAGTCCTCTTTCAGTATTTCCTTCCCTCTAATTTCACTATTTAGACTCATTCTTTAAGTAGAAGGTGTGCCTGGAATTGAAAACCCCTGTATCGAAACTAACTAAATGGTGAGGGATGTTGGAAATGAATTCAGTTAGAATGCCGACAGAAGAAATTTGAGAGCTTTCTCTCTCTCCTCCTATATCTCTCCCTCTTTTCCTCGATTGCCTTTTTTACTCCCAACTTTTCCAAGTTTCCTCAAGTTATGTTAAAAGCTGTTTTTCTCTACTAAACGAAATAGTATGTACGAATAGTGTACGCGTGTCTATCAGTAAACTCTGTCCTGTGTAAAAGTGATATAAAATATTTATCGGGAATTCAAACTGTTTCTGTTTCCTAGCTCTGCACTTTTCAAGATGTCTTATATAGGTACCCATAGAAATAGCATTACAATGAGTATTGTTGCCCCTCCGAGTTGCATGTTTCCCTATCCAGGTTATTAAATTTCAACGTGTAGATGCACAGGGGAAGTTTTGACTTCAGTGGCTCATGTTACTCTTATCAATGCTTTTTGAATGTTTGATGGGAATTTAATAAAAGGTAGTATCAAGAATAAGCAAATGCTCCTTTCTTATATCCAACGCTCAATAGAGTGAACTGATTTGATGAAAAATTCTCTTCAGATTATGTTTCGGTTGTATTAGGTGGCTGAAATTGAGATGCGAGTAAATAAAATTCTGCATTAGAGTTTCTTGTCTGGAATTACGTCGTTATTTTGATATCTTATTTGATCCTTTTGACGGTGTGCTAAAATTTACCAATTTTCTGTCTTGTGTAGCTCATAATATTATTTCGCAGTAGTTTGCCCATGTTTGTTATAAATCTGCTTAGGTAACTATAAATAGTAGTAAATCCCCATCATTATTATCTTGAGCCTCTTAATGTACATTAAAATTTCAATTTATAAGCTGAACAGCAGATTATTACTTGGCACAGTTTATATCGCAACAACAACAGGAGTCTCATTAATAATATCTAAGAGCTGACAATACAATGTTTTATGCGCAATTAGCATCATAGATGATATTACACAATATCATAGGGACTACAAAGCAGGCTTTGTTTTTGAGTAATCCATTTTAATGAGCCACTCTATCCTAACGCACATTACTACACAAAGCAACAACAAGCCCATGTATTAATTGCCTCTCATCGTCGGTCTGTTTTTCTTTGCTGCTATGGAATCTCTCTATCTCCTATGTGACTAGAGATTCCTAGTGGTCTAGACGAACTCGATTTAAAAAAGGAAATGTAGGTACATTTGAGGGAGACGACAATTCCGTGTAATGGCAGTATAGAATTGTTGGATATTTTGGTGATTGTACTTTTAGTGTGTATCTACAGCAGTTAGGCGTATGTATCATGTGTGTAGTTCTAAATATCATATCTAAATACAAACTATATATACACTTTCAAGTAGGCAATGAGAAAGGGGAATTTTTCCAAGACATGGTCCAGGATTCTTTGTGACGTGAATTCAGTACAGGGAGCTTATTTTCGCTTGGTTCAATTAACTTACCCGGTAGAGTTTCCTGCAGAGCTGTGCTCTCTGTAAGTAAATGGAGAGGGGACAAAGAGTCGAAATAGTATACCAGCTACACAAGTATTACTACTCTCTCAAAAACAAATGATGCGATTCTTGCTGTAGTATATTTATGCTTATTATGTTAGGACAGACTACGGAAGAGGGGTTACTCTATAGATGCACATCCTCTATTAACTCTGATATTAACTCTGATATTTTGTAGCATTGAACTAGGTGAATTGTAGGAGAGAGTTGATAGAAAATAAGGAAGGAGAGTATATTGTTGGGTTCGTAAGGGCAGATTCTGTATGTAGAATTATCCGTAAGAGGATACTTGAGAAGCATCTGAGTCGAGAGCTCCGCTAAATGGCTTCATTAGCCAAGCAAACAGATTGTGCCTTTGACTCTCAGTTTCAGACTTCTCGTTGAGGTCTATTAGGCAGTAGTAGGTGGCTGACTTGAGTCTCTCCGATTGTTTGGGGAAGGCATGTTATTTTTCAGAATAATTTAAATGGGATCATTAGAAGTCTGCAGCCCGGTCTGTCGGACAGAATGTGACTTTTGTTTATAACTCTGCTAATGTAAACAAAGAGAAAAAAACATGTTAGGAAGTTTCGCTTTTATAATCACAGTGTTTTGTTGCGTGTGTCCAAGTCGAATAAGATGACAAATGATGAGATGCTTCGCTTCCAGAAATCCAGATAGAATCTTCCCTCCTACAAATGCGTCTTCTCTCTCATACACAATCTTGTTGATAGTTTTGTCGTGGACTGACATTAGAAATGAAAAGATTGTCGTAGATTTCACGGAATACATTCACCACTCGTATATACAGTCGATGTGATTTTCTTGTTGTTTAGCATGTAGGTAGCTAAACGAAAAGTCAAGGCTCTATTTAACTTCACCTATAGTATTTTCAAACTTTTATAGATATACGACGAATGCTTATCATTAGTTAAGTCAAACGATCCTCTCTTCTTCTCCAATAATGCATACATACCTACATACAATTTACAATGCTCCGACGACAATGCACTCCAATGTAATTTCGTAGGACGAAGTACATGCTCCTCTGAGTGAATGGCGCAATATACCTACTAGGCAGTATTATATATACTTACTAGTATGTATTGTAATATGGATTCGTCGCCGTCGCGAGTGCTGCTTGTAAAAGGCAGAAAGCGTTCTTTCCGACTAAGAAAGTGAGCATTTGAACGAGTTTTTCTGCTGGGAATAAAATTGTCTATCTCCCCCTTCGGAGACTTGATCTTGATTTTGATGGCTTTGTTGAGGCTGAGAGTGGAGTTGAAATGTTAAAGGAAGAGACAAGAGGAGGAAAAAGCGAGTCTATCTCACACTTTATACATGAGTAGCTCTTCTCTAACTGAACTCTGTCATTTCCTCTGTCATCTCGTCTTGGAAATAAATGATTTATCTTTCCAACTTCACTCCTTCTATCAATATCTATCCTATCGACTCTATATTTATTTTGACACAAACACACATGCACTCACTCTATTATATCTCTCTGTCTGCTATTGTGTTATATCTCTTATGTATGCGTCACACTTACAATAGCTCTGTCATTGTTTGCCCTGCTTAGTTTTTTAATGCGATAAGATGGTATACGCAGTGGACGCATTAAGTGAGTAGTACTAGGTACGTGTGAGGAAAATACTAAATGGCTCCTTCCATTTCCCTACGTAGGAAGAGTGTTGAATGAGACAGAGTGTGAATGTGGTGAAGTCTCTGATATGATTGATTAATGAATTATGTTATTATTGATTTTGTCTTTTTGTTTCCAGGTGTCAAAAGAAGAATACGACACTTGCCGTATCACTAACCCAAACCCACGGATAATTGCAGTGTGTGATAAACCCTACAAATTAATGTACTTCACTATAACTTTCCGCTCCTTTACGCCGCAACCAGGCGGCCTCGAATTCCGCCCTGGACAAGACTATTATTTTATCTGTAAGTTATATATTATTGTGATTATTATTATCTCTGCATTAGAATGAATAATATACGAATGCATAGCATCTATATCTTATTTGTGTCTACAGCATACTTTTGGTCAGTCAAATATATCTTGTTAAGAATGCTGTGTGAGGAGTTGAGGAGCTGACAGAGCCTACTACTATGTCAAGAAGAATATACACAGAAAAATAGACCCACATATGCACTTACATTATGCATATTAGCCAGTTGAGCCAGTACAATAAAGTTAGCGTTGTCTCGCTTACCTTTGATATGGAAAGGTTGAAAATACTCCGTTAAGATTATAAGATGCTCTAGGGGAATCAAGTCTAATTAGACTAAAGCTGCTCTTGTCTTTAAACAAGACAACACCTGCCTCCTTCCCTGTGACCAGACTTGATTTTCCTCTTCAAATGAATCTACATTTGCTAGCAATAAATGTATCTCTATAATATCCCATGCACAGTGCATGTAAGTAGGTACGACTCAAATTATAATATCTCTATAGTAGTCGTGGAAATTAGGAAGGACCACGATAGGACTGCATTTGGATCTGTTATACAGATCAGAGCGTGTCTGACGCTGATGATTCTTCTGATTATAAAATGATGCAGTTGCACAGATAGCGGAGAAGAGGAAAGAATTAATAACTAATCCCTTCAGAGCAAATTAAATAATTGGAGCGAGGATTAACGGTATTTAGTACGTGAGTCCTATTCATCGATAATTGCTCCAGAGGTTACTTTGAGTGGGTGGTAATTACCAAATTACAATTACATCTGAACAATCAAAGGTTATCTGTAGGAAATGCATTTACAACCATGCATGAATTATTAATGCATATATCTGTGCAGACTACTATCTTTATTCACATATACCTTCTATGAACTTAATCAATCTATAGCGTTTAAATTGTTTATTTTCAGCGACTTCATCTCGTGATGATCTCCACCGACGTGTGGGAGGTCGGTGCTCCTCCCACAATATGAAAGTCGTCTTTAAAGTGTGCTGTCACCCGGGAGAAACGTCTGCACAAAGTATGTAAACATTCTCTTGTTTTACCGTATTATTACAGAAAAGAAAGCGTGTTGAGTTGAGCAGGTGCCTGGGAAAGAGTGGCAAAGAGGGGAGAAGCCACTATTTTAAACTTATTAAAGCCTATGTCTGTGAGAAGAAGACTGTCTTTGTCACTTGAGTCCCAAGTGGACTCAAAGCGACAAGACAAGACACGACAACTCGCTCTCTCTCTCTTTGTGAATTGTGACAAGGACCATCTTGTACTCACAATCAGAAACGCGTAATGCGTCTCTATCTATTGACTATACCATCTTTATATCATTATGATATTATTATATATTTTATATAATATTATATAGTTTATATAATATTATGTAGTTGTTTGACAAAATAATATTACGAGATGATGCCATTGCTATTGTTGTCAGTCTGCAGTATGCGATATCATACTTGTAATAGTTACATACCCCGAGTGAGTAAGTAAGTATGCGGAGATGTAGATAGAAGCTTGCGCTGACGTTTGACCTGAGTGAATTTTTAGTTTTTAGCGAGATGGAAGTGGAGAGATCAAGTGTATTCCCAAGAGGGTTCTCGTGTCTAAACAATGAGGACGTTTGAGCCTCGTAACGCTCTCAGCAACTAATAATTTAAATTTGTGCAAAATTTCAGGCACGACGGTAGCACCAGCAGTACCACCAGCCCCGCGGTTTACAACTTCTTCTACGTCGACGATGGTGATGACGTCGTCGAGACGCCCTATAATTGTGTACACGTCTTCAACAACGACGACGACAACCACCGTGCTGCCACCAATGCCACCATCATCTCCCACTCGCTTTCCTCCCAAGAAAACTCAATTCAGCACAAATCCCAACACCAAACCTACGTCTAAAAAGAGTACGTACACCATTTGTATTAAATAAATTAGTAATTGGGAGAATGAATCTCACACGGATAACTGGCGGACTGCATAATAAGACAAAATGAATGCAAATAATGATAGTATATGTCTTCCCACGTGCAGTGGATAGAAAATGGGAATGTTCTTCATCTAAACACCTTATCGAGACAGAGTGGCATGGCATGTTCTTTGGCTTTTAAGAGAATTGCTTTATAATGGGGATGATGTGCAGTTGTAGTTATTAGTGTCTATGCTGTTTCGCAACAAATGAGATGAGCATTCCTAATTGCATGTTGTGTTTTAGAACCATGAGTTTAATTAAGGTTCATTAGATTAGCATATTAGGCTATTATGACCTTTCTAATGGGGCTGATGGTTATTTCTATGCATTATGTAATGGCATTGTAATAGAAGACAACAACATTATCAAGTTTTATTTTCGAAATAATGCTATTACAAGGATATATATGGACAGCTCAGTAAGTACAAGTCCACGTTCATACTTATTAGTGACCAAAGAGTCATTAGAATGGATGGTGGGCATCCACATGTATTAAGGTGATGATGATATAATATTGTAAATGTATTTTTGTTCTGCTATTAGCAGCTGAATAGCTGTAGGGAGACAAGGTGCATTTACTCCTCTTCTCTGTGCATTTAGATACTTTGTTCTCTCAATTCACTTTCTAAGAAAAGAAATAAATGAGTTATAAAAGAGAGGACTTTGCATTAGCGAAGGACTCCTTCACAGTCAGTGGGCTCCAGTTAACACAGTCTCTAAATATTTTCAGTCCATACCTTCAGGTTACATAGAAGACCCTTTTGTATGCTTCCACTGTTCCACTATAGTATATAGCAATAGTATACAAGTCAAGAGAGAGTCAACAGAGTTATAGTCTCAACGGATAAAAGACCTTAAGTAGTAAACGACAGAGAGGAAATATTTGATAGTGACTTACTGGCAGGGATGATACTAGAATAAGTTGTGATGTTATGGTTTTAACGCATAGAGTATCACCTTTGCTCTCTGCTGGCTAGCATTTCCCTTTTTTCTTTGATAAAACACCGCTTTCTTGCGTTTTATGGATGTTGGTTGGTTGATTGTGAGTCAAGGTGCGGCACTGGAGTTCTTGCATCAAAATGCAGCAGGAGAGCCGTGCAAGGGTACTTGCATTGCCGTCTTGCATGTTCTATGTGGATTCTATCTATAGGAATGATAAGATTGCATATAGTAAAGTATGATGTATCGAGTGTTTAGCAAGTAGGTAGTATAAGCCGAGTTGAATGGACAGAGATATGTAAAAATACAGATAGTAATAATATAATAAGGAACTTATCGTTTTGTTTTGGATGGATGTGTCCCACCTCAATTCCCACTCTCCTCTGTCATTCAACCCGCACTGTTTTGTGGGAATGGAAAACCAAGATTTTCGAACTTGGCTTTCTTTATAGGGTACTTAAACTCGTAGGTGTGGATTGGATTTAATGGGTTTTGAAGGTTAGATTCGTTTTCGTTTGTGTGTCTACGTATTTATATGTTTATAGAATGCAAGCTATATACTCCGAGTTCAACAAGCAAATATTATCAGGATGCTTAAAGTAGTTGTACATACTTTCTTGTATGTATTTAGTATTCTTGGCTATATTATGTTATGGCTTGTTAGTGCAGGCAACCCTTAGCACTGCACTGCATCGAAAGCCCCACATTATTACCGTCGTTCTTTTGTCAATGGAAATGCATTAGCACAATACAAAGGATTTATTTGTTGTTAGGATAAGATGAGATGAGTGATAGTTTTGTTAACGTCCTCTTGTCCTGTCACTTCTGGGAGGTAGCCTCTTCTTGTCTTTTATTTTCTTGTGCCTCGGTTAATGGCTCTGATAACTAATATGTAAATTCTCTTTTTATGGCACTTTGAGAGAATTATAAATACTCTGCTGCCCCAGCTCCCTTTTTATAGTGTTAAAAAGTTTGATGTTTGGAAAAGTTTGGAGATGTAATTGCCACTCATTGATTAGTAGGAGGAGGGCAAATGCAGAAAGTGTAGGGAAGGCAACAGGTAAATCTTTCTAAGTGAGTTTCATGGTTAGTTAGCTAAGTACGTTACTTACTTAGGTGTACTTGCAAGGCATGCTCATGTGTAGTCACTTAGTAGTTTGTATGAATCGGTATGAAATTATATTACGAGTTGGTATTTGGTAGCGGGGAAGAGTAAATAAAATAATGTGTTTGCTTAGCCCTGCTCTGCGTGGTTGGGAGGGGAAGGCAATTAATCTTGATTGCTTGTTATAAATGTATTTGTAATTCGTCAGATGGTTATAAATGATGGTGTTTTGTAACTATGAACTTTAGCTAATTGTAAGGAAAGGAAGGAAAGCATTAAGATGATGTGGAATACATATATGAGTAATGTGTAGCTAATTAGTGCTAATGTATCCAGTGGCTGAGAAGAAGAGAACTCTAAATGGGAATTTTGTAAAATCTATGTGTGTCTGTGTGCAGGGGAGGGAGTATAGCTAGCTACCTTGGCCATGTACCTGCACAGTTGGCTAAATGTTTTGTTAACTGATGAGGAGAATAAATTGTGTAGTTATTGTATAACTCTGCTAAGTAATATTAGAACAGATATTTGCGTTTTCGCTTCAATTGAGCTTATTATTAAGCCTAATGGCAGAACTCTTTAGCAGACGGCCTTTGTAAACTTCTTAAATGACAGATATGTTTTAATATGAGGAAGTTTAGTGTTTCTAGCAGTTTTGTTGTAGGTTTGATATGCTTTCGGCCCTAGTAGGTGCATAATGCATTAGTTTAGGAAGTGGGGAAGGCATATCTTTCTGTTGTTCGGAGAAAGTGGAAATTTGAGTTTGTGAATGACTGAATGAAGACAGACGGAGACTAGAGGAGGAAGTTGCACTTTTCCTCCTGGTTATTAATGGGTGTTGGCTCTTCGCTTTGTCTGCTATACGCTCAGGCTTGACTTTACATTTTACATGCATGTTTGCACTCTGTGCCACCGCCCTTGTTACAAAAACTTAGTCCACAAATGTGCAGGGCATGTCAAAATATTTTTATAGGCAGCTAGCGGGAGCTTATTACTTACTGACTGACTACCTCCTACTACTCTACCTTTCAAAATTGTTTGCCATAAAAGTGAAAAGCCCTGCATAGTAGGAGCTACAAATCAGGAAATAAATTGTGTTAGTTTTTAAAGTGCTTGTCATGTAACTGGTGACTGCATGCTTGGAAATGGATTCCGGACGGCCTAATCGTAACTTGTCCCACATCAGCCTGACAGAGTGAAAGTGGATTGAGTGAAAGGCCTGCTAATAAGCAAAATGGAAGGACAGAAAACATGCTGAGCCATTTTATTCCAATTGAAAATCTCTTTCACCTGGATTTTATTCCTATTTCCACCGAATCTATTTACTGAAAATATTTTAGTGCATACAAATTGTCCCTACGCATGCTATGCACTTGGCCATGCATTATTGCATCGCACGAAAAGACATTTTTACTCTCCTTGTGCCATTCAATTTACAATCTTAAGTATGACTGTGTTAATCATGGCAGGGAGAAAGTAGGGAATATAATGCATGGCCCAGGAATTTATTTCATGATTATATCCGGACATACTTGTGCTAAGTAGGTCTAATTACTTATAAAAGAAAATTCTGTATACAGTTAGTAATTGCATGTGCGATATATAAACGAGGGTGGAAACTGCGTAGACCTTGCATAAGTGGAATAAATCCACATTTTGTTGTTGTGCATTTGCATTGTTTGTATGATTGTGACTGTATAGGGTAGAGTTGCACTATGTGAGATAACTACATTATAGCTTTGTGTGTGCATGTTGGAGGGAAGTAAGTAAGAATGTGGCTGACAAACTAACGTTAGGTAACTAAATTGAAGTAGAATGAGGAAAAATGAGGGTGTCAAAATTTTGAGAGTTGAGTTGGTAACGTAACTGTAGAAGTTGGTAGGCCAATGCTGTAAAAGCATCTATTTTTCATGCGGAAGCCAAGCCACCGAGTCCTGGGACAAGAAAACTTTAACCGACTCTTTTCTATTGCAGTGAATAACGGAAGAGAATTCAACTATCTATCTCGCTGTTTATTTTCTTTATTTTTTGAAAGATATCTTCCCATATAATCTGAGAAAGTGAGAATGGGAGTCAATTAGACGCGTTTGAAAGACTGGGTTGAAATAAAGGAATATAGGAATTACACGGTTGTGATCTGTTAGTGTGGGGGAAATGATGTTGTGGACGAGTTGAAGTTAAAGTAGCGAAAAAACTGAAGTGACGTGAGCATAGGCATTATGTATAGGAGAGTGTGTTAGGTTGTATGTCGGAGGTATAGGGAAATATTATAGATTGTTTGTCTACAGTGGTTGTCTACTTAAGTATATTTGTTAGTATTGAACAGTTCCTAATGCCTTATAACTTGGAATTCACCATGCCCCGTAAGAACCACAAAAAGTTAGGCGGAAATTTTTAGTTTGGGATGCTAAGGCCTAGTCTCTCTATTATTTACTCGGCTGTTCGACTCTTGGCTGACTTGTAGACTTTCTCTTCGACATGGCAGTTGCGATTAGAAAAGGAAATGGTACATAGGTGTCTGAGTTGGGAAGCATAAGATGTATAGGTAGAGCTACATAATAAATGTGGGGAGGGTGAAGTACCTGTATACTATACTTGAGATGGATATGATGTAATTCTCTGAAAATATAGAGTGAATTGTACAAATAAAAAGAAAGCCTCAGAGTTATTCATTCATGCAAATGGGGCCGTGCAAATTCACACAAGTTCGCAAGTGCAATTTCCTGTTTTGCAATTTATTCAAAAAGAATGCATTTCACGACTTGGTCTCTCCCAGACTCTCTCCAGCTTCGCGACTCTCAAACTTTACTTAATTGTAGAGTTCGTGACATGTGCCTGAATAGGGAAATCCATAAAGTATGTAGAGCTGTCGTAGTCGCTGCATTTTTCGTGACTACTCTCTGAGTAGTGATTAAAAAGAAAACATTGATTTCTTTTCCCAGAAAGGCAGGTTGCTGGGGTGCTTTTTCATTGCATGCCACTCTTCCCAAGTATAAGTCGGTTTAGGGCTGCAGCTTGGCATCGACGATTTACCAATTCCAGTCTATGACTGGATATTTTATGTTTACTTTCCTCTTGTCACAGACTTCCCTTCCACCACAATATCGCAACCTCCACTTTTAAATTATTGTACGTGTTAATTTCAGCAGAGGAAGTAATAGCCAGAAGAAAGTGGTTATTATGTAGCGTTTCAGAGTTTATGAAGTTATCTTTGTCAACTCGCTTCTTTGTTTCCCGCTTTCTTAGTCCTTCCAAATAGAAATGTTCCGGAAATGATGAAAGTCCTTTCAAAGTTCATTAATGCTAGGAAATATGCATAATGTCTGTGCATGTCCATTCCATGGAAAATTGAGAATCGACTGAGTGAAGAGAGTGATTTCGGTTCACTTGCTCCCATTTGTGTGTCGGAGTCAGTGAATCAGTCAGCCCATGTCTTCTACTTATTCTTTCATTGCCTCTGCTCCACAAGAAATTTCTGCTTTGGTATTTGTTGCCAAAGGAAATGCGAACAGGAAGAACTGTTTTTATTCAATAGCTACCTCTACCCAAAGAAACAAACGGAAAGCTTTCTCTCAGACTTCTCCAGCCATTTTCCTTTTATGTTCTTTAACGCAGCTTATTGTTGGTTGTAAAAAGCAATAAAATTTCTTACGGCTGCCATACAACCATATTAACAGAGATGTGAAGCCAGCAATTCCGCTCCTTTGAATTATTTTAATGGCACTGCTAGCCAAAAACCCTTTCTTTCTATTATATACTCTATTTATACTTAAATAGATTCCTTCAAAACTTTCGCAAAAAAATATTCCATCCATTACCAATACTATAATGTGCAAAAACCTT
>JABASH010000022.1:0-89247 GCA_019776445.1 Tomocerus maximus
GTGAAGTGCATAGACATAATAATTTCGCATTGAACATTTAATGTTAGGTCGGAAATTGAAATATTAAGTGAATGTAAAGTGCATAGTCTGCAGATTGAATATACCTTCTCGGGAACAACAGTGCCAAGACCAAAAGAGTTTTGCTTAGAGTTACCAACAAGCGGACGGTGGTGAGGAGAAGGTGTTGGTGGTGGACACTTACTACTGGGCCTGGACACTTGACCATGGCCAGAAGAAGAGTCTTTGATGGGCTTTGTAGTAGAAGCATTTGCATTTAAAGTAGCAGTAAGACTGGTAATAGCATTAACATGGGTAATAGGAGATTTCACAGTTGTAGAAGTGCAAGGCGGAGAGTGTTTAGGCTTAATAGGAGAAACCTACAAAGAAAACGTCACAAGCTGTCTAGAAACGAAGATTATTTTACAAAGAAATTCTCTCCTATTATATAAGCCATATATCATATATATTATACATATACTGCATAATACACAATATATACCATCGGATAAGCTTATAAATAATTACCTCAACACCTGATTTCATTAAAGTGGTCAGGTTCATGGTAGGCAATAAAATAACTACATGAAATCGTGTCTACTTCTTTTTGGGATTACTTCGAATTATGACTTTAGTTTGTTATGCCAGCAACCCTTTCGTACGGGATAGTACGGGATAACCTGACTTAGAACATTAATTTCATTAAAGTGAAAGTTAACTTTCACTCATAGCCCAATAAATTAATGTTCACAAAGCTCTAACTTCATATATACCATGCATTAAGCGTGATTAAACTATCATAACTGTCTATAACACTTTCTGGTGAAAGTAAATGGGCTTTATGCCTGCTTAAACACTACGGCATGAAAATATTGATTTAGTTTTCATTTGCCGATGTTGATGAATACTACACATGCAAAATGTCATGCCGTGTTTTGTGTGAAAAGAGAAATTTTATTTACTAATACATGATGTTTTCAGAGTAGTAGTAATTTTTTTCACTGCACTGTACATATTTTGGTTAGTATTTTCCCCATCTATTAATTTTTCCCTAATTTTGACAGAGCTTGGAGGTCAAGGTTTCAAAATTAATTAATTTTCTGGCCATTTCTACTGGGTCCGGGAAAAATACAAACATTTTCCTCAGCTGTCGTAGAAGAATGGTCTGTCTTTTATATAAGACCATAAAAAACTTTCGATAAAATGTCAACAAAGTGAGGTTAAAGAATTTGGAGAAATTATTATTTGAAAAATGTCTCTGACTACAGCTCTGGTGCTCAGCCATTTATAAATTGGGCAAACAACAAATATTGTAAAAATAAGTGTACTAGTACACTTATTTCCGCGTGGGGCATGTCTGACTATCCCACTAATGTATAAGAAAATCTTTGTCAATTTTGAGCTCGAAAACACACTTAATTCAATGTACGATTTTTTGCTATGTGTAATTTTGTCTCCTCTATCACCTCCTGGTCCTAACCTAACTCAATACCCGGCACCCTCCGTGTTAAATGCTTGCCGAAGTCCCATTTACTCTTTACATAGCATAATAATGACCAGATTGACTTTCTTCTAATTATGTACTACCTGTCTAATGGCAATCAAGGATGTCCTATAACCCAAAAAATCGAAAAATCAAACAACAGTCGTGACGTAAAAAGGTTCTTAATAGTTTTTTTACTTTATTGTATTATGGCTATAGACTTCATAAAAAACTAACTGCTTAAAACCCACGACAAGTAGCCCGTAAGTTAAACAATATGCAATGCAGGGTAAACCGAATTTTCCTTACAAAATTCTTACCAGGACAATATTACAAAAACTAGAATATTATTTTTGCAAATCTTTAGATTATTATTTTCGTGTTTTGCTCCAATCCATACATACGTGGAAATACTACTGGATAGGTCGGGGAAGGAGGGGGTCCAGGCCCGAAGGGCGGGCGGGTAGGACGGGTCCAGGCCGAAGGGCCTGGGAGGGCCCGAAAACCCGCGAAGGACCCCCCTGGAAAAATTAGTATTTCCACGTATGCATCCATAACACCCAATCTGAGTTATTTCTATTCACCGGTATTGGATTTAGAAACACAAGAATAATATGGTTTACGTTATTACGTTTTCTTTCTAATAGTATCCATATGAAACTTCTACAAACCTTTCACTCTTTCACCAGCGCTTTTACAGCGTAATTTTGGCGTGGTGAAAGTTTCATACAGAGTTACGATAAAAAAGAAAGTACTCTATCACGCGATATTTTTGTATTGTTGTATTGGTCAAACATGGTTACTAAAATGATTTAGTACCAAAATCAGATTAAATTATTTTTTAAAACACACCTGAGGTTGTTGTCCCGTTATCATTGCAGTTCGACAACGGCTAGCAATGTTGCTTCTATAGTTTATACTGGGCACGTTTCCTTTAGACGACTTTGGAAACCCAAGAGATCCAGAGCCGGATTTCCCACTATTGGTAATAGACTGGATTTCTCCAATTTTATTTAAATTTCCTGGAAACGACTTGGCTTGAGTTTGCACTTGCCGCAGCATCCCATTTTTAGCTTTATCAGCAAAAGTTGTTGGCTTTACGACGAACGTCGAAACAATTTCTGCAGCGTCAACTTTCTGTAACACTTTTTCGGTAAGTGTGTCAATTTCATTGCCAGTTTTATTGTCATCATCCTTCTCCTGATTATTTTCTGGGACTGATTCATCTATAATGACACCTTCAGAAAGTTGAGTAGCACTTGATTTGGTTTCTATGTTAGGTCCGTCTTGCTCGACTTCCCGATTTATCGGGGAAGGAGGAGAAGTCAATTTGTTAGGTTGCTGCATTTCTATTTCCACTACAGTTAATTCAAGGCTTTCAGCAGTCGTTTCTACATCAGAGTCAGACGTATTTAAAACTATAATAACAGGTGTCACATTTTGAGAGAAAGGCAAAAGAGGACCATATTGTTCACACGGATCTGTCTGACTAGCAATTTCTCGTCCACCAGCAAAGTAATAAACATCGGGATCTTCTTCTAAATCCGTTTGGATAGCAATATCCACAGTGTAAACAGGAAAATCAAGAGTTTCATTTATAGGCACTGGTTTTGGTGACCCATGAGAACTGCTGAAAAGTGTCTCATTTGGTGTCGGGGGTGGACTCAGAACTTTCATTTCATTTTTTTCAGTTGGTTGGCAGTCTGCTTGTGTATTTGGAGACAGTGTGATATTGGTATCAAGGGCAGCGATTTTCTCATATATTTTACTATGTGGTAACTGTTTAAAAAGATTTAATCACCACCAGACAATAAGTATAAAATTAGTATGTATCAGTAATAAATAACGTAATTTTTAACGGTTTTAGCTACCATGCTGAAAGAAGGTTTTCTAATTTCCCAGGATAGTGCATTTGGACGAAGAGGTGGTGGAGTTTGCTCGTATTTCCATTTCATATTGAGCCATTCGATTAATTTGTTGAAATCCCGGGTATAATTCTCCAGAACCAAAAGAGCTTCCTGGGAAAGAAGTAAACAACACTAAATGCAATCACAGTTAAGTTTTATTAATGTTGTATTTTTCAGTGTAAAATGAAATTTAATACCTTGCAGTGCATAATATTTTCATGTTTATCGCAAGTGTCATAAATTTCACTAACTGCCCGCTCGAGATTTTCGTATAAATACGCCCAATACCGATGCGTCATTTCTAAACAAGGAAACGTTAGTTATATGGTTATATAGATTTCAAAATGTAAAAATTACGACAATCATAAACAAAACAGATACCTGTCTTTTTGTCCCGACCAGCAGACATAGATCTTATTCTACCAATGTCAACTTTCTTTTCACATCTTCCCTTCCTCTCATGTTCACTGTTCACGTCGGTTACTTCGGACGACGATCCAGGTCGTTTTATCAGTTTGATACAAGTGGGGTGTCTGTCTTTTGCATTAAATGAGCTTTTTTCACCGTCTCCACTTTGTGCAGGGGATTGCGGAGCTGCTGGATTATATTTATTTAACAATCACAGGCAATAAGATACAAATTATTACTACTACACATTACAAAATAATGTAGCAAGTAAGCCTTTGTTTTTAACAACGTACCTTTGCATTTGCTGTTGAAACTTCCAGCATTGCAGGTGATAATTGGCGCCTCCAGTCTATCATACTGATGATATCCAACCTTGTATTTAGACGGGAATTGACCTCCTTGGATTACTTTTTCGGGTGTCTCACAGTTGAAGTTGGAAGACATGGCATGTCCCCTTTTCACTTTAAATAAATAGCAAATTATGTCATTTCATAAAGTTGTTGCGCATAAAATGTATACATTTAATGCAAACTGAAATATATGTAATAATTAAATGAACTAATGACCCATCAAACTCACCTTTAGCTTAGCTGTCAGCCTTACTCCCCAGTTACTTTACGAATACTTCAAAATCCACTGATTGATGTAAATTAAATGAACAAAAGCCCTGAAGACTTTTCCCTTTCATTTCCACTGATTTCACTTTAAAGTTTTCATTGAGCTACTCCACTCAAAAAATAACATTTACTAAAGTTGATTTTGTTGTTCAATCAAATCTCCCAGATTACAAATTATCAAGTAAAGATTTGGGAACAAACAAACCGGAAGGCATATTTTAGTTGAATTTCATGCGTTTCAGGAATCAAGCAAGTAAACCGCAAAATTTAAAATTTCATTGCTTATGCTAACGTGTGCGTGTTCAGTGTTCCTTCGTGTAGTCATCACTTCATTGAGTGGAAAGGAAAGGTACGTTCAACGTTTTGTTTCCTTTTTGTTCTTGTGTTTGTCTTAATTCACTTTTATAAGCTGACAGTTAACACTGACCGTGTCATTGTTGACAGACTCCTACAGATCGTTGACACCTCGTCATTTTCTGTTTGTCACTTTGTACTTTTCTATTTCGTATTTTCTAACCTAACTCAGATCCTGTGCCGACATGATAATATAATATTGCAGTGCTGATTGCAATCAGCTGTCGTGGTCGTGTGCATGCATGAGTCATTGTCATTCATGAATTTGCAGTATAATGATGAGGGATACACCAATGCATTGTAGTGAGTCAGTCAGTTAACTGTCAGTTAACAAAATTACAATTGTAAAGAAACAGCTGATCACAGTGGAAACGGCTATGAGCAATAGCTGACAGTTACAGGTGACAGCTGCCTAAAGGTGAAAGGTCCGTCCTACACCTGGTGAAACTTAGACGTCCAATTTATCACAGCACATATTCTAATCGTCCAATGATGGCTGCTGACTGATTGACACGTGTCAATTGAACTGACCATAACATCAGACAAATTTTGAATCTGATGAACCATTATATGTACACTGCACACAAAAATGTAAGTACCACTATAGTTTAACAATTCACACAAAAAACTCTCTGAAGATGTCCATATTGGTGAAAGGTATGCATTTTGAATGAAATGTTTTAATGAATCTAGGGAAAGAAAAGTTAAAAAGTAGTTATTACTATTTCGTAGATCTTGGCTTAAATATTGTAAGTGAAAGTAACTTTCACCAGTTATCTCTATTTTAAAATAACTGGTACATCGGAGAAAGTTGTTTTCTTCTAACTTTTCCACTTTCACTTAAAAGGAAAACATTTTTGTGTAATACTAGTTTTGAGTTTTTAGACTACAAAATGATGATATCGGTAAATACTCATTTATTCCATTTTAACTTTTTTTCATTTAGTGACCAGTGGCCATTGTCATCAAGAATCCAAGTCCAATGACTACCTATCAATAATGGGAATAAATGGACAATTGTCAGTAATAATTTTTTGGACGGTACTTCTTTGCTGTCACTCTAGTCCGGCAAGAAAAACAAAACTTTCAAATAGATTAGATCATAACGAAGCAGTGAACTTACTCTACCGATTTACTCGTAATGCAGTGCCATCAAAATCGGTGGAAAAGGACTCCACTAAATTTTCGAATCAATCTCTATGGAATAATATATTTAACAGAGAAAAACCACCTGCTACCGATCCACCCTTTAAGAGTCATGTAACCCTTGTAGAAAATAAAGGTATGGACAAAGTTCACGGAGTTAAACTTCAGTTGAAATTTTATTTTAATTTTTACCTAGCTAGCTTTACCTTATCTTCTAGCTTCTCATAAATAAAATATGTCTCTTATGCTGCTTATGTATCTTATAATCATATAGTTCAATAATAATAGTTTACCTTTGTTGCATTTTGGATAAGTTTGGTGCTTAAAATTATGTCATGTTTTGGATTAAAAGTATACTGTATTGTATGCTTATATTTATTTCTTATATATTTTCCTTTATGCAAAACGGGAATAATATATGTAACTAACATATATATGTCATTTCAATGTTTATATAGGGCCACCAGTAAGCGATATAAATCAATTGAACAAAGACACTAACACGGATAAAATTTCTAACAATGTAAAAGAACAGGGACCTAAGTTTGATGATAAAGCCATTCAACGTGCCTTCATGGTTTTTGGCGGACTTTGTGCAATACTACTAATGTATTTCGGCCTTAAATACATGCTGTAAGAAAAGTTTTATATCTTATGATTTTAATGGTTCTATGTGGGCTTGGTATTTGGAACCTAGATACTTGCGAAAATGATATTTTGGCAAAATTGAGAGCATAGTTGTCATAATATGATTATGATACATAAGATTTTGAAGATTTATACGTACATATAAAATATCGTGCATAATATTATAGTTGCTATTTTCTGCAAACTGCATTGGAAAAACAAACCAAGGAGTTGCCGCTATTTCATTTTAATATATATTAGTACATAAAATAGGCAAGTATGTTAAACAATGTTGAATACAATACAATTATTTAATGCATTCTTCTATTTATATTCAGCCGTAAAAAACGAAAAGCAGATGGAAGATATGGTCGAGTTGATTCGTCGGAAATGGATTTGCTGGAAAGCAATGACGATATTGAAGAAGAGGAAGAAGATGACACACTCTTTGATATTCATGCTCATACAAGAACGTGACGCAGGCATTAAAATAATTGCGTATTGTCTGTCGAATTCATCATATTTTTGAAAATCAAGGAATGGTAATTATTGTGACATTGTCAGTAATTGTTCTGTTTTAGGGAGCAGTCAAACATCTTCAAGAATTATAATTATATCATACATACCTACATTTCATTCGTACAAAGACATATTGTGTATTTAAGTCATTTCAAGGTTGAGCTTGTAGTGTGGCTACATTGTAAAGCCTTGGGCTAGCTGTAAATCTGGTATGATCCAAAAGATCGATCTCACCTAATACTATCACATTCCGTACTAAGTCACTGTTGTATTTTGCTTTCAATTTTATAGTTATTGTCAGTTACACTCTGAATATATGACTAACGTATCGTCCATCGTCAAAAGTTTTCAATTTATGCATAATGTAGACTGTAGAATAGAATCAAATAAGCCTTGGCCAGATCTACTGTATTTCTCTAGCCTTGTAAGTTAACTTTTCAAAACTAAGGAATTTGCAACAAAACACATGTTATTTATAAGTAATAATTGAACTAACTGTCCTTAATAATAACATTTTCAACTCGAATTTTGAAACGCTGGTGAGTTTGATTGTTTGTATGAAACAAAAACCTATAAGACCTATAAATGAAAAATTAGAAAGATATAAAAGTTAGAGGGGACTAGAGTGATATTATTATAGAGAGTAAAGACGGACCCAAACTAATATCCATAAGTAATGCCTTGGGCTAGATTGTTGAATTTCTATTTACTGAACGATGTAAAAAAAGCCAACATAGTACTTTCTCTGTCCCCTATGAAATTTCCACTTTCCTTTTCCACTAGAATTTTTATCCTCGAACAAAATTTTGGCGCGGTGAAAGCTGGTGAAATTATGGAGTTCGCATAAAAACGGAAAAAGTGCTATGTATGGTAAATAATAAAACGGTAACTGTTATGAGTTGTGACAAATAACTCCTTCAATTGCAGAACTTTTTGTGTACTTCGTAATTTCTTTTCTTCCATAAACAACTTGCGACATTGTAAAGTTTACTATACCCTGTTGTTTTATTTATATTTGATTTCCGTTTCACTTTAATTGTACACAACAACCAATCTTGATGTTAGATCCGTTTCGATCGCTTAAAGGCTTTGTTTATAAATTGCCATCAATATAGAATTTGATAAGAAATTATGTTATATTACATTTGATCATTTTGATCATTGATTTCAAAAGCAATTGAAACCTGTATGCATCTGGTCATGTCAGGTCACCTAAAATGCTTTATTATATTTATGTGAGCCAACCAAGACTTAATAAGTTTTATATTCAATCTGTGAGGTATTACTTATATTTGTTTATAGACATATTACTGGAATTCGCAATGAATACCGAGTACTTTTCTAGTATTTTGTATAGTATAGTATTTAGATTCATTAATATTATGAATGAGTTACATAATAGTCCTTACATATTCTTTACATTTAAAATAGGAAAACAATCTGTTAATTTCATTTTTCATTCACTGTTTTCAATGTTCTATTACGATGCAAACCTCAACAGATATTCAAATAGTATAGCAATACTGACAATACATGACAAAGCAAGTAAAACTTTAAAATTATTATTCACCTTCATAATTAAGTTTAACTTAATTACTTTTAGGTTGGTTGGACAGGTGTTCTGTACATAATGTAGCTGTGCGTATGGTAAAAATTAATTATCATAATAATATGAACATTGTGTGAATAACTTTTGTACAGTTAACTGGTAATGGTATTATACTTTATACTTGTCTATGTAGAATTAATTAAATTGTACCTGCCTATGCGCATTAGGTGTTTATAATATGTACAATTGATTATTGTGATTAATTATAATACAATACTAAAATTACAGTATGTTTTCAGGATGTTAAGAACAAATTATGTACTGTTGTGTATAATAAGGAGTTTGAATTCCGTTGTGGTTGTTCATAAACATGTAATTAATAAGCGTGTTACACAATTAAAAAGAACTTTGGGTTGCGGAATACAAATGCATTTTCAGGTGAAACATTATTGTTATCCAAGTAAATTGTGAATAAATATTATACTTTATCATTGTGCATCATGTAATCTTGATTTGCAATCATGCATACTAAATCAAAAAGCTCTTAACGATTTGAAGGTTTGTATTAGCTAACTTCAATTCAATTGAGACGATAATTTTTAGGCAACATTATTTTGCAGTTATTCAAAACTCGAATGATCCGTATGGCTATGACATATTGTCATGTCCAGTGATATATAGTATGCGTATGTGCTGAATCAATTGAATGAAAAAGGGATATATGCAATACTATTGTACATGGTCTTTCTAACCAAGACAATTACATGTACCGTGCCAGTAAGTATAAGGCAGTTCACTCTGGTTCTGTTGTAAACTCCGGATGTTGCATTTCGGTGCGATAACAGAGAATGGAAGATTAATGTTCGTTATGAGTTGTGGCTGAAATGGATTAATTCTCACATTATTTTGATAATTACAGTACTATACAGTTTGTTACATACATACAAATAACTACAACTGATGCATGCTTAAATATAATTTAAAGTATTGTTTGCACTAAGACTTATGACTATGGTATGACTGATGCATACATAAATATAATTTACGTCCAACTAATTGTCTTACATATGTTGTGGTGCAAAGGGTATTTATTTTTATAAGATAAATCACTCATCACTGTTATTCAAGACAAGCGAACCAACAGTCCCATTTATGTAGAAGCAAAGCAACTGCAGTATAATATACATTAACCATTAATGGTACTTATATTAATACATATAATGGTTACTTCCATTTCCAACCTATTGCAAAATAATGCCTTTTCCTTATAATTTGCATTGGTATGATCATTTTTATAAATTGATTTCATAATAGTATAGCTTAGTATTGCGAAAGAGTGTATTCTCTAAACGTTTTATGAAGTTATTCTCCGTTGATTGAGGAGGAGTAAGTCAATATTTTTATTCAGACATAGAAATACTACTACTAATATGTTGATTCTGTCACAGTCACTTGTATTATTTAGACGAGACGACTATTCTAGAGACAAAGCGCAAATGTAATTAACATTGTATAGGATTCACACGAGTTCAATTGAAGACAAAGTATTGACATAATAATAAGCTAACAGTGGTCAATAATACATTGGTAGTTAATCGCGAATTAGAGAAATGGGAGGAACTTGTACTAATTCTACATACTATTGTATGTGCATCAAACAAAGTTATAATACCATATATTAATGAGACTTTAGTAATGTACACTCGAGTGTTTCATCCGTATTCTTCAATTAGTGATTACATTAATTTGCGGATCGAGTGTATAAGTATTTATCAGCGTGAATAATACCATCTTACATCTTTGTTTGTTTTAAGCTTAGGTTGCATGTAGTACAGTCATACAATGAAAGTAATCCAGAGATAATAAGTACATGCAGGGTTTTACTATATGTCCAAGCAGATACTACAATATGTATCTTATTCCCTGTAATCTTTGTAATGATTAGTAATTAATTTAACTTCAATCTCTATCTGATAATTTATATTGATTCTTGACTCCTTTATAAGGAAATTAAGATACCTACCGAATGCTTAGGTAAATCGGTTCGTATCTCTATGCAGGAATTGAACATAAAATTTGTTGTTCACTTTCATATGGTGTATCGAGTGTCGATTCAATAATTTAGCATATGTTCAAGGCGTCCATGAATAAGTATGTGTATTCTTTATACTTGCTTGAAAGTACGGATATGATTTATGAAGGAGGAATACAAACTAACAGATAACCAGAGTACCGGAGAAAAATGAGGAAAACTGTGATTCATCGATACAAGAATTTCATGATATCTTGAAACATTGATAGCTTTATTCTTCAAAACAAATTAACCTTAAATTTGAGACGACATGGTGGTGTGTTGTGGCTGTGCAACAGATTTACTATTAACGTGTTGTGTGTGAATAACTTCTAAAATGAAAATGATTGAGGAAAGTGGTGATTGTACTGTTTTTATGATTAGAAAATGCATTTTTATATTATTCATTGGAATATCGCAGTTAATTATAAGCCTAGTGATAGGATTGCCCAAAGTACAATCCTTTAATATCGATGTAGAATACCCAATTGTGATAACAAATTCCTTCGATGGACAAACATCTCATTTCGGAATATCAGTAATGATATTAGAAAGAACAACGAACCATATCCAACCGGATGAGGAAGATCCACCGAAAGGATGGTTTGATTGATAGACATTTGTATTCCAATAATTTTGGGGGAACCATTTGGATTACTCATAATTTCACATTTTCTTTACTTACATTCTAGGGTACTCATTGGAGCTCCGAAAGCAAATTCAACTAACCCTAACCACACAACTATCTATGAACCCGGTGTTATTTGGCGCTGCGCTATTGGCCGCAAAAGAATTCGGAGTGACGACTGCAAAGTAGTTGTTGTGGACCCTACACGTAAGTTTGAATTTTTTTAAGTTTAGGGTATGGAAAATTAGTGTCGATTAATCAAGCTGTGTTTGTCTGGTATGAGTAACAGATGAATTCGACCCGAGAAATAGAGCCCACAGTCACAAAGACAGGAAAGATGGTGGTTGGCTGGGAGGAACAATATCCGCTGGGGACTCGGATCGTTTCGTTTCCTGTGCCAGTCGTTGGATTAATCAGAAATACTTAGGGCAGTTTTTTCTTCAAGGCATTTGTTATTGGCTGCCTCGATCTCATGTTACTTTGGATGCTTACAATAGCTCATGGCCTTGGCTTCCTCCGAAAGAAAGTCAGAGACTGATCCCCCTCCTTACAAGAGGTACATTTTATGACCATTTACCTTTAGCCATTACTTTCTGCTGCCTCTTAATTTATTTTTCATTAGAAGAAAACTGTTTAATACAATGTCCTTGTACAGATAAGATCTACTCCTGTACTGCACCAGGTGTCAGTGTAGTTGACTGTGACATTAAAGAAAAGGTAGTTGATTGGCCTTATGGACAAGCCGGTTTTTCAGTTCACGTTCCTCGAAACAATGAAATGATTTTGGGAGCTCCTGGAATTTTTGAATGGAAAGGTTAGGCATCTTAATGGATGCTTTCCCTCTATTAATATTAAATCAGGTTAGGAGTATTAAGTCGGAGGAGCAAAAGACTCAATAGAGCTTTCTTCTACATGAGTGAAAGTATAAGTTTCTTAATGAATGGTGTTTGAAAAGGAAAAGTTTACAACGTGTATTGAAAGAGTGTTCAATCCCCATGTAAGTTTTCTTTTATATAAGTGAGAGCATTGAGAAAGTTTTATTTTCTCTTTTATAGAAAAAGCTCAGATGAATTGAGACATTTGGTCCTCTCTGTAATTTCGAAGTAAATTGCTATCAATTTTTGTTTTTACTATACAGGCTCCGTCATTCAATACCGAGACTCAAAAGAACCTGATCCGCTTTTAAATCGATACAATAGTCATCCGAGTTCTCCGGCGTTTTCCGAATTCCTCGTGGCAAGCCTGCAAAATGAAGAGTCTGACGAATCTAATTCGTTACATTACTTTGACTATTTTGGTAGAATATTATGTGTATCATTATTTTGACAATTTATTCCCAGACAATGATTATGGTAATAGACATTTTTCTGCATAATCTTTTCAGGATATGCAGTAACGTCTGGCAATTTCTTCCACAAAAACATATCCGCAGATAGAACACAGTATGCAGCAGGAGCTCCAAGATCAGCCTCCTTGTCTGGAAAAGTTCTTGTTTTTAGTTTCCGGAAGACAAATATATCGCACACGGGTACCTTAGATTTCTTAGTGAATTCACTTGAGGCCGCCAACGATACTAATCACTCCCATTATGGTTCCTACTTCGGTTCTGTTTTGCTTTCTTTGGACATTACCAACGATGGATTCGATGAACTATTGGTCGGGGCTCCTTTGTGTGGAGCTGATTATAGTAGTCCAAAATCCGTCAGAACAGTTTTTCAAAATCCAGGTGTTTACAATGTTTACCTTACATACGTATTCTCATGTAACAACCCTTTTATAATTAATGATACTAATTGTATGTTTAAAAGATAATACAAATAATTCCGAATCCGATTTCCTTCCATCATCAGCTATGATATCAGGAGATGAAGGATGTATTTTTGTTTACTTCAGTACTGGGGTATGATGCAACATAATTTATAGTTTTATTGATTATGATTCAATGTCAGCTAGGCCAATCCATTTAGGCCAAAGTGGAAAATCAATTTAGGCCAAACCAGAAAATGTAAAAAGTCAATTAGGCCAAAAAAATGGATACATAGGCCAAAAATTAATTGTCACAGGAATTAGTTATATTATATAGTTAGTCATCAAAACGATGTATTTTTGTAAGTAATTGTGTAGCAATTTTAATTAAATTATCATATAAATTGTCTAATCTCTTGTATCGAAGTAGTCGATACGGGGCTTCACCTTGTGAAAATAATTCGAGCATAACAGTACAATTTTTATGTAACCCTTACTGAAGTAAGGGTATCAACTTCCAAATCGATGGATGTGTTTTGTCAACGTGATAATTAAGTCCATTATGCCAGCCTTCCACATTATTAGTTGTCCTTGGTAAATCATTAAGAACTCGAGAATAAACGGACCAAATATCAGGAAGAAAAATAGGTTCAGAATATCGTCTTATGTAGATGTTCTCTATGTACGCTGCAATAGGATTAAGAAGACGAAAATATTGGGGAAATTCTCGGCGAATATCATCCAAACAAAGTAGGGCTTGCGATGGCGGAGCAAAGGCAATGGCCTGATACAAATTAGTCGTCAGTGCTATATTATTTCTCACGTATGTCACTATGCTTTTGAATTTGTCTCCAAATATTTTGTCGAAGATGGCAGAGACATCCTCCAATTTCAGTAGATGGAAACGCGACCTTCAGTGCTTTGTTAATAGCTAATTCAAAATCACAAATGACTAAATTAGGAGTAATCATGTACTGAAAATTAAAAAAAGAAATAAGTATGCATGGCTGAGAAAGTTTTGTTTATCTTGCACCGAGATAATGATGAAAACCTAACTTAAGTATGTATATTACACACACACTTATGCTATTTCCACTATGACTCTATGCACAACACTGCACTGCATCGTTAAGATGCCTAAATGCCTTTATGTACAACCAATAACATAAATACACAATACATTACACATCAACCGACATTTTCAAGTTTGGCCTATGTATCCGATTTTTTGGCCTAATTGACTTTTTACATTTTCTGGTTTGGCCTAAATTGATTTTCCACTTTGGCCTAAATGGATTGGCCTAGCAGACCGATTACCCTGTCAGTCTAATCCACTTTGGCCTAAATGGATTGGCCTAGCAGACCGATTACCGTTTTATTTCAACTCAAAAAGCATTTTATATCAATATTAATATCTTCTTGGATTTTTAAAGTACGATTTTACAAGATCTCCTCAAATATTATGCGGATACAAGGAGCCAGGTTCTCGATTTGGTTCGGCAATATCTAATATTGGGGATCTCAACATGGATGGATATAAAGGTTATTGATTTACTTACGATTAACACATTTATTGTCGTAAAGAAGAGTTATTTTACATGTAAGACCGTTTGCTTTGCATGTATTCATATCTAACTTTTCCCTAAGATATTGCCGTTGGTGCACCCTACGAAAATGAAGGTAGAGGGGCCGTCTACATTTACCATGGAGGCCCTACAAAATTAGTTTTGAAACAAAAGCTTCTACCAGAAACTGTTGACACTAACATGCGAGGATTTGGCTATTCTTTATCTTTGGGCATTGACATAGATAACAACCATTATCCTGGTTAGTGAATCATTCAAGTGCATTTTTTAAGAGAAATTAAAATTCAGTTGTTTCTTTAATCGATTAGATTTAGCTGTTGGAGCGTATGGATCAAACCAAATAGCAATTTTTCGAACTATTCCTTTGGTAAATTTAACCGGAAATTTGACGCTATCTATCCCAAAACTTCTTACTAATACCGAACTATTCAACGTGACTTCTTGCATTGGTTTCAAGGGCGTAAGCTTACCGGAAATATTAGGTAACTGCTAAAAATACTAGCTATGCCTACACTGGTTAAGGGCAGTTTTATCTGACTAATACCCAACAGTCGTAGATAGCATTAGAATGCGACAGAAACTTGTATTTATACAAATGTTCCAATTGCCACTAACCTTTAATCGGAATTAAAAAATAAACAAAAGCTAACTCATTGTTATTATTAATCACATTAATCACTTTTTTGTCGGATAAACAGGAATCTGGGTTAAATTGACTATTATCAGAGAACCCAACCAGGAAAAAATGATTTCTTGGCTTGTGGATGAGACATCAGGCGCCAGTAACACCTCAAGAGTTCATGTACTGGCTACAAAACCACAACTAGCGTACTACAAAAAAGAAGGAGCGTGTGTAAACTTCACCGCAATGAGAATAGGGGTTGGTACCTGCATTTTCGTTTTATCGACATAATATTATGTAATTTTAAATATATGCAAATGGCAATCTTGTAATATTTACTAGAATATCGACGGTCTAACTAAGCCTGTTACCATACAACAAGATTACTGGTTGAAAAGCTATGGAAATTCTCCTGAACCATCGAAACCAATTTACTATGAGATTTCCAAAAATTCTTCCGGAAATCCTCTTTTTACTCTTAAAAATGTTACTCAGCCAGGTTTTAATTATTATTTTACTACAGATTGCAACATGACAACAATGTCCTTTACTATGCTAAATGTGTACCTATATCAGCAGCTGATCTTATTTTTTTCTTGCAGATGTATCAGATTTTACAAAAAAAGAGCCATTACCCATAACTAATAAGTGGAGCACAAATTCGGTTATTTTACCTATGGGTTCTATCTGTGAAACTGATGGTGATCCATCATGTTTGGCCAATTTAACCCTTAATGCCTATTTCAAAAGTCTACATCAAGATTACTCATGGACGGAAGACACAACATTCATATTAGGGTCACTAGAAACGTTAATACTAGAAGTGGACGTTTATAACTACAGAGAAACGGCAAATCTTCCCATTACTGTTGAAATAGAGTGGAAGAGCCCACCAAATATACGTAGAATGGGGTCAGATTGCGGCAGAATTTATGGCGAACCAAATGGAAATCAGAAGTACAAATGCTCTGTAAACAAACCCATCAAAGAAGGGAAAAAGGTATGTAAGGAATAAAAATAAGATTTTACTGAAATACTTTTCTCATTGAATGAATCGTGATCCTAGGAAAGCATAAAAATCGACTTTGATATGTCATCTCTGTACGGAGGAGACACAGAAGATTTCCTAGAATTTGAAATGAAAGCCAATACCAGCTCTCTGCTTGTGAATCCTGTACAACAAAGATTCAAATTTCAAATGAAGCCTCAAGTTGAATTTTCCCTACAAGAGTAATTAAATTATTCATAGATTGTTAACTACGGATAATAACATTTGAATCTACAGAGGGCCACAATTATTGGCACACCACGTACCACGGCGGCAATACATGGGTTGGTACCTATGTAATACATAGATAAGTGCCTGGCGGAGTGCGTACGTAATGCATAGCAAATAATTTTTCTTTTTTCACTCCATTTCAAACTTGCATTTGCCTACATTCTGTGTCTGTGTTAATGATAGTGATTATTACATTTCTTCCTGTTATTTTTGTGAGTCTGAGAAAAGTTGACGATTTTCTTCCTACGGTTCTCCGACGTGTTAAACGTCATTTTTTCACAAAAATAACAGAATGAAATGCAATATCCGCCCAACATTAACACAAATGCGACAGTTTGAAATGACGTGGTAAAAGACAATTCCTTTGCCATGCACTATACTGTATATTAAATAGGTACCAACACCAACCAATGCATAAGAGTGGTGCACCAATAAATATTACTCTCTGTATGTCCGTGCTTCGGTTACTATATTCCTTGATGATGTATACTTTATGTTTATTATGCTCATTTTGTTTAGCAATTTCAATGAAGGATTATTACCTCACGACAAGAACAACAAGCCAGTAAACATAACCCATACCTATGAGGTTAGACAGTTAAACACAAATCTGCTTTATAAAACCCCAAAAATATTAAGTTCCCAAAATTTTGAGAAAGCTGTAGATTTATCGTTAATTTAAAACTTATGAATAAGTACTTTATAATATTATGTGCACCATAGATAAACCTAAAGGGTCCAAGTCCGGTCTACAAAATTCAGATGGAATACTTCATACCTAAATATGCAAATATCTCAGGAAGTCTTAAAGAATTGCTTTTTGTCCGGAAGCCAATTGTAAGATTTCAAACTAAGATGTCTACAAAAAATACTCCAATCACTACAATGCAATTGGCTGGACATTCTACCATTTTCTTCCATACTTTCAGAGAATGCGAACCATTTCTTTGAACTGTGGATGTTAAAATAATGTTTTTACATTTCTAATTTTCTTATGTAGATTAATCATGAGGTCTACGATGGAGTTATTGAATGCCACAAAGGGAATGGCTCTTTCATTGAGGAAACATATTTTGAAATTGGACCGGATACTAATGTAGAAAACTTGACATCATTTTCTAATCCTGAAAAATTGTCAGGAAATATTTCTGATGAGATTCAGACGCAAGAACACAGAAGTATCAGAACCAGGAGAAGTCTTCTAGATTTCGATGACGAAAACGATGAATTAGAAAGGCTATATCCAATTCATTGCGGACTTAATGGTATTGTATGCATGAAAATTGTTTGTACTGCAACGAAAGTCAAAAATACAACAAAAGCAGTCTTGGAATTCAAATTAAGGATGATTTCAGAAGTTGCAAGTAATAGTTCAACACTTGTATCATGTATTTTAGTTAGACAATTTTTGCTCTCTCTTAAAATTATTTATGCGTATATTTCGCTTGTTCTATTCAGAATCAATTATCCCGGATTATGGAATTGATTTTGTTGTGATAACAAGCAATGCCATCATGAAAATGTTGGACATAAATGGCAAACAGTTTGGCAAGGAAGCAAACGTTCGTTTTGAAACAAAGCTGGCAGTTCAAGCTGCTCCAGAAATACCAGCATGGATTTTAATTGTAGCCGTTGCATCAGGCCTCATTATTTTTACGTTGGTAACACTCATTCTGGTCAAGGTAAGTGCATAGAACTACTCCTACTCCTGTGGTTAGATTTTCCTTCTTGTGGGTTGGGAAAATGACATAATGGTGTTTATTTGTATGTTATGCTTTTAGTGTGGATTCTTCCGTAGAAAAACGCGTGATCAGTTGGCAGCATTGAAAATTAAGAAAGAGGTACTTAAATAATTTTATTTATGTGATCCATTGTGTTGCATAAGAATTAAATCTAACTAAATTCACATTTTTTATCCAAAGATTGATGACAATTTTGGTCACGAATTGAAAAGGTATGAAGATGTTAGTGCTAATAATCGTTATTCCAAGATGAATGTAACTGATGCGTACACATTGCGAATGAGTGACCGTGATTACAATTGGTAGACTGTGATGTGAAGCGATGATATTTACTAAAAGCGTTTTATGATTTTTTTTAATCCGTTATGTATTTCTACTTATATTCTCGTGTAATAAGCATTGTAAATAGAATTAAATATCCAAAGTATACCTATTTAACACAATCGAGAATGTTGAGATTTAAAGTTGGGAAGGTTGGAATGCATATTACGAAATAGGTCATGCCGTCCATGGCATTGATCCTGTAAGTTAAGTAGCATAAGTTTTATTGCTCTACCTCAAAATGTTTTTTTAAATATAATAATAATTCGGAGATACAGTGGCAGTTGTATGTATAATATTATGTCTATGTAGATATTGGCATGTAGATAATCTAGCGTCTTTCTTCAAGTTTCGGTACATAAAAAAAATTTGTTGGTTTAAAAAGCTTAGAATGTTTCATGTTAAACATGTAGAGAACGTCTAATATTTTTATATGGGGCCCTGAGTTTGTTTTGCAATACGAGCATATTGGTTGTGAAACTTTCACCGGTGATTTCGCCATTTTGCTGGTGAAAGTTTTATAGTGAGAAAGCATAAGGGAGGAGAAAGTAGTGAATCTAGATATTGTTTATTTATTGTCACTTTGGACAGTGGGGACAAATTCCTAGTTGGTAAATAGTGGAAATGGAAGGGAATCAATTATCATGTATGTAAACGACATTCATGAGAATACAATATTTGTACTACACATCATCAATGTATCTATGCTTGCATCAGTTTTATTCATTCATTAGTACATAGATACAAATCAAATCAAATCATAGCTTTATTGTCAATCAAATATAAGCTGAGGCTTTTTTCCAACAACAAACATGCAAAAGGATGGATCAGGCAGTTTGTAGCAGTAAATTGTACTTAGTATATTTGCTGGTGTGCTGTTTACACCTTGAATTACCCGTTTCATTTAATATTTTTGGAGGAGTCAACCCAATACTCGACATAATCGCTGCCAATCGTAGGGATTGTGTTTATTTTTATAAACTTCTGAGAATCCAAAGAAAATTTTGGCCACAAGGAAATAATTGGTGGGTAATTTCCTGACTGGTTCGGATCACTAAAATTGAGAAATATTAGTATACATGCGATGCATTTAATCTGCCGGATTGTTAACAAATAAGCATTTTTTAGAATATTTTTCTGTAAGCTAAGGCTTATTTTGAAAGGCCAGTAAATGTTCGGCTCAATGAAAATAAAACCACTGACTGCAGATGCCAATAAAAATACATTTTTAGTATTGTACACATAATTGAAATAATACTGGTAGAAATCGTGATTTACCCCGTTGTCGCAAAATTAGCCCATGCATTCACCAGAAGGCTGCTGATAAACCTTTCTTCGGGTTTAGTGAACGTTCCATAGTCGAAAAGATACCTTAAGAATTTTATTCTTTCATTAAATTCCACGCGTATTAGTCCATTCCAAAGAATTTTCACGTCAACGAAATGCAAATTGTTAAAAAACTAATAAAAATACCGTACATCAGGTCATCGACGTGAGTCACCCCGCGAGGAACTTGTGGGACTCCACCAGTGTAGGAGTAAAATGTCTGATTACTAAAATATAAATAGAGTTCAGTCATCAAGAAGGAAACTTTATTGCACTAAACGTCTAGATTTGGAAACCCTTAGACTGGTTTGAGCCAATGGGCTTAGTTTAATGGGCCATGGGTCCTAGCATTATTAGAAATTCATAAACAATAGAAATGCTTCTATAACTTTTTTTTAAAAATGTAATGAAAAGATAAATATTGTCTTTCTGCAAAACTTACCAATAAATGATGCTGACAATACATTTTAACTTTTGGATCAGTTTTAAAAAGTACAATGATGCATAATGTATCGACAATTCTGAACTACTTATAAGTATTACTTACCCATAATAATCAAACGAATACAAGTAGGTGTTTGGATTGAGTAAAGAATGATACTTTGCTGTAGTATAAGCCGGAGCTTTGAAGTAAAATGTTGTGTAAACCTGGAAAATAAAATATTGTGCAATGCACATTACAAATTACATACATCAGATAATTTATGTTTAGTTTGTCGGCAAAAATAAGGTCTAATTAATTTTTTGTATACCCCAACAAGGCCTGCAGCCATTTGGGTGAAATTTCCAGAATTTTTAGACTTTCCTAAATATTCTTCGATCAATGAGTCAATAACGCCAATGGGTGAGTCTGAAATACCTGCATAGAAAACGTAATGAATAATTTTGTTTTTTAACTTTATCTGCTTATACTATACAGATACTAGCACGTTAGACAATTAACTGTAGAGCTGTAACCTATAACATGCATATTAAGTACGCAGATAACAAAAGAGTGTGTTTCCCCTTTCTTATGCCAACTCATTCTAAAATTTTCACCGTGAAAGTTTCATGAGGTACGAGATCTTTTCTTGTTTGACTGTACAGATATTTGCATAACGAGAAGAGAATAAAATAATATTCGATATTGTAAGCCAATGTGATGTACCGAAGCTTGAGGACGTAAGAAGACTTTCAACGAACTGGAAGCGAAGGTAATCCTTATTATTGACCAAGCCTGTAGGTGCCAGATAAGAAGAGTAAAGTCGTGAAAGCAAAAAGGACCCGTCGTTTTTGCAAGCTCCAATCAAAAGAGGTATATTTGATTGAAGTCCAGTTTTTAAAGATGCATAAGGGTCCACGGGTGTTACTTTTGGAATAGATAATGGAAAGCTTTGCACCACAGGAGCTGGCTACAATTTTGCATTCAAAGAGAAGAAAAGAAGAAAATTACTTACTATTATAAATGTATTGCACAAAGCACCCAACCAAAGGTACAGTATTGCAACACAAAATCAAAGATCGGGTTATAAACCACTAAAATACAGAGATATGCTACCATACGTAAAAGACAGTCAGAGCTGCGCTGAGGTATGCTGCTGGGATAGCTCTCATGCACGCCAAAACAAGATCCAAGTTTAGTTGGGAAATAACAGGATTCGCAGGTGTGCAATTGAAATATGAAGTTGCTAATAATGAATTTTTAAGACCTGTCGTCTTTGCCCAGCCAGAAAGGTCATCACCTAAAAGGAATTTTATAATTAGAACATGAATACACATTACATCAGATTACAATGTCCATATTATTTGTTGAACCTGAGAGAGAAATTGCTTTGTGGATAAGATTTTTTGACAATGGGCTATCCAGAAGGTAAGTCACGGATGCTGCACCAGCACTCTGACCCGCAACGGTAACGGAATTAGGATCTCCCCCGAAGTATTCAATGTTCTGTTGCACCCATTGAAGTGCTAGGACTTGATCATATAATCCTAGGTTACCTGGTGCTTCGTCATTCTCCAGGCAAAAGAATCCTAGTACGTAATTAATACTAAATTAAGGATGCATCATACGAAAGACAGTGGGACAAGATGACAGCGGAATATCGTGAAACCGTATCGCACCCGATACTATGGAATCTGAATTTGGTTCTGACCTATTAGTTAGTCTATATCTGTGGTTTTGACCAAGCTTAACCAAATAACGTTCAGAGAAATCGTAACTTCCATCGCCGTATATCCCCAAAAATTATAATTTTACAACCCAAAAAATTGTGCATTTCTCCGCCAAAATATGTGTGCAATGCTTTTTTGTCTCCTTCATATGCAGAGTATAAGATGCATAGTGCGATAAATGTTTCACGTCATATTCTCTTGTTAGCTCGGGGGGGGGAGCAGGGAGGTATAACTCAATAAGTTAAAACTAAAACTAATACCACATTTTTTAAGATGAAGTCGTCTTAGCGGAAAAGGTATATGGTATAACGATTCAAATAAGGAGATTGAATCGTTATCCCATATAAATTGAACCATTGAATAAAAATAATCTACAAAAATTCTAAATTGCAGTAAAGAATTGTACCAAAAACGCCGAGTCTGTAGTTAATGCTGACGAAGACAACTTCTCTTTCCAGTAACCGTTTTGCATTATATAAGTTTCCTGACCACCGGTAGAACGATCCACCTGTTACAATTTCCATCACATAGGAAAATCGGTTAATACTTCACCACACATAGTAAAAAGTATCATTGGAACCGTATAACTAATGTTATGGAACCTCTGGACTCATTACCGAATAAAAAGTTCCGGTAAGGTAAAAGTGAAGTGAAATTTTTATGCAAAATATATTGATGATAACGTTTTAATGAAACCACTCATATTATACGATTAAAAATACCAACCGTGAATAAAAACAATCACCGGGAGTAGCTTTTGTTTGTCCGATTGTTTAACCTGAAATGCAAAACCGTTTATGAAGAAAATTCTGAAATATTGAATGTATACTGTATATCTACATGAATTCTTTCAAGAAAGTGAATTTTACTTGCAAAGCGATGAAAGATTACCTTAGGTGTATAAACATTAAGGGAGAGACATTGTTCGGTATAGTTTCCAGGCTCTAACGGTGATGGAGGTTGAATGCATGCCACTTGATTATTGGTGGCATCGAAAATGGAATTATCTTGCGTCAGTTGCTCTACGGGTTCAGCTAGAGAGAACCTCTTGACAATGTTTCCATAAGGGATACCTTGAAAGGCTGGATATTGTCGATTTGTAACAGATGTTGTCTGCGGGGTTCCCCTAATAGTTCCTAAGTTTGGAATAGTAACGGTCAAATCTTCTTCCGACAGTCCAAGAACTTCTCTGTGGCAGAAAATGAAGACGAAACTAATATAGTAGAGTTGAATGGCTTTCATGATATTTAGATGATCGTTTTCTTCTGTTTTAAGACAGAAGATATTACTGTGAGTGAGCAAAGGCTATACCAATAATTGTAGGCATGTACCGTAAATAAGTACCTACTCTACCTATCGGTTGCAGCGACGATGATCACACTAACCTTTTTACCAAAGATGACAATGGTCAAGGCTTTAAATACCCTGACATGGACATTGCACTTTGCGAACCAGTAATAATAGCCTATACGCACTCTCTCTATATCGAAATTAATCAATATTACCAAATCTTTTCAGGTGAGCCGACATAATAAATGTTTATTATATAGTTCATACGGTTTTATGTAGAACATCTTATGCTTTTTAAATGGCAAATGTTTTACAATTTTATTGTTGTGTAATAGTAGATATGCACCTGGGCAATTAATGCACACTGGGTAAATATACATACCAATGGATGATAACTTAATTTAACTTAAGTCATTTACGAAAGCTGTAATTTTTATTAGGTATACTAAATAAGTGTATTTCGTAGTGCAATTTAAATATCAAGAGATATGACATGAATAACTGGACATTATTGGTCTGAACTCTGCATGTACTTTATTCACCCTCATACACTCATCTCCGACTTCTCAATTCAAACCCAGCTCATTTCCATTAGGACCGCTACAACATAATGAAACTAATCTTTATTGCTCATGGTTGGTCTCAAGAATGGCTAATACATTTTAAAGCTTACTACAATAAAAAATTTATTAACCAAGTTGAGTAGGAGGTTCGTTTTTCCGTTTATATATCCTTTCCCTGTGGGCTTTTATATAATAAATATTATCATATTATAGGCACATACTATTTACACAAATGTGCGATAATTAATACTGATAATGAGTATTTGCAATAAATATGGCTGTGCAATAAATAAACGTAGGTGATTTGCATCTGTTACGAACGTAAATCAAGTTATCTAGTAATTGCGTAATTGAGGTGCAATAAATATACTCATTGTAATAAATATTATAGTATTTATACGATTGAATCTCACATTTTAAGGCATTACAATGGTTTGGCTAAAGTAAGGTGAACGTTTTTAGTTTTTGCCAATGTACTAAAGTTACACACAAAAATTTCACCAAGACTAACATAATGTCTGCCATTTTATAAATCCTGTAGTAACATGCTATTAGAATAGGGTTCTTCTGTTAGAGAAGCAGATGTCAAATATCATTAATGATTTACAAATACCCTCGTAAAGATCATCTTATGGTTTACGACAATTTTATATTAGGATGACCGATAGATAGCTTTTTCACAATAACGCATTACCTTGACCTTAAGTAGTTAAAACTGGTAATATCACCTGAAAACTCGATGATTCATTAACGTATAACATGTTTGATTGATATAATTAAAGTTATTTGTGTAAAAGAACAATAGCACAACCACAACACAAGCCAACCGAAAGCATAAGGAGTTGTGCGATGTATATCTCTTTTTAGTTACACGTGCGTAGAACATAGGTTTTATTGCTCTATCTCCCAAGCTTCAGAACATTTTATCATATAAATATGTAATTTGGGTACCGAAACTAATGAGGCGAAGGTAATTTGTCTCGCCTCAGTAAAGGCGTAAGTGTGACTAAGTGACTATGACTGTTACGCTGATCAGGTATGTGGCGAATGGCGATGGCGAATGATTCTACCGTATGACACGGAACATTGTTTTTTATGTTAACTCACTATAAAACTTTCACTGAACTTTTACTGGTACTTTCACCAGAGTTTTAATCAATACAAACGAAATTTTGTTGGGGTGAATGTTGGAAATTTTTCATATGAATTTAGCATTAGAAAGAGAAAGTGTTAAGTGATGAACTATGGTAAGTGACTGTTCTATCATACTGTATACTTTTACTATGAGTCATTCGAGGTGTTTAAAATTGGCCTTGTCCAAATGTCCACCATAGAAATAAATATATTATTACCTACTGAAACAAACTAGCACCAATACCTATAACACAGTTTTTGTACTGTACATACTTATTTCCCTATGTACAGCATTTTTCTATTCTTTCGTCCGTTTGTGGTTTGAAGTAGATTGTGTATATTCATATCAATGTATCCAGCTTAAGTATTTTCCATAAAATATGTATTTATTAGACATGTCAAAGCAGGAAAATCCACATTAAATATATTTGTAAAAATGATTGTCGACTGATTCATAGAAAAACTTGTAAGTGTATTATAACTCTCACACCCTCAGGTTTGCTTCACCAAAATTCCAACTAATTTGAACTTGTAGTGTAGCTAGTTGGCTTTGGCACTGGTATAGCATATGCAATTATAAAGGAGCTCAAGAGATATGTTAGTAAACTTTGCCTAAGAATTTGGACAAGCAGAGTATATTGTAAAAATATAATCTATCTGCACATTTGACCCAATGAGAACAACGGCTTCCAGATATAGAATTACTTTTGAGCTTAGTAACTCATATCATAATCGTCCAGTTAAGTCAACCCAATGCATTACTAAATAGTTCTGAGTAACTTTTCGTTATATAGCAAAATAAGTGTGGTATTTTGCAGTATTTTTGTTGCATGAACTTCCTTTACTATCTAGGACAATTTCTTTGGACGTTTTTTGCTTACATACACCGTTCGCCACTTATAGAGGTGGTTTTTTAGTACCTAAATACATTTAGCATTTTATGTTTAAAACTGTCTAGAATTAAATGTGTCATGGTCGTGGCAAACTAGAAAACTTTTTTCTGCGCATTTTCCAGAAGCGTCACTGATTCCGTAACGTATACCGGTTTCAAAATTACAATTACTTTTGAATCAGTCGGCAGATACCTATCTATTGAATCATAGTTAAGGTTGCTGTTTATTTAATCATGATTACAAAAGAGTGTATACTATTGGTGCTTCATTGGCTAGTGTTTATGGTTAACAGTCAAAGCACAATTGACTTAAGTAACCCGATTTGGATTAAAGACGGTTACAGTGACACTGACAGCAGTTTTGGTTACACTGTGTCTTTACTGAATAATAATTTTTTGGAGTCTTCAAAACAAAGTTCTCCAGCTGCCCCCGCCTGGTACTTATAATAAACTTTAAATATTTGCATAATGATAATAATAATTGCCATAAGTTGTATTTCCATTAAAAAATACAGTTTATGAAGCATTCCAAATAATGGTGATAATATCTAACGACATTAGATGCTATACACTATCTTCATGCATCTACTGGAATCGAAGAATCTATGAAAATAATTCACTTCAATTACCTATGCATAAAAAGCTTCTTCAAACTTTCAGGGTCTTTATAGGAGCACCTAAAGGCAATCACTTCCTTGACGCGGGATCGGTACAACGCCAGCCTAACCCGCCACCTCCTACAAGTGAACCTGGTGTTATATGGCGATGTAGTTTAGGAAGTTCTAACGAAGTTTGTGAAATAATAAACGTTCAAAATCCCTATAGTCAATGTAAGTGGTTTAAATAATGGAGTGTCATAAGACTACATACTAATGAATTTTCGGTGAAATGAGATAAGCTTTATTTTTACAGCCCGGCCGAACTGTCATCGTTATTATCATCAGTGTCCATGGCTTGTAAATCAGAACGGGAGTTGGATGGGAGGGTCTATGAGTGTAAGCACAACCAAATTGTTTCGTGAAGGACAAGGACAAGGAGGCGCTGTTACTTGTGCACATCGCTGGCAACGAACTCGCAGATCCTATGTTAATCCACCCGAAGGGAATTTCGGTAACCTAGTTGAAATCATTTTCCCATAATGTCTCATGTGTACAAAATAGAAAACAAAAAATGTGATCAGTAGTACAATTAATTAGAATATAATCATGAAATCTTGTGTGCAGAAGTTGAAAAGGTAGGCAAATCTGATTTGAATATTATGGGTCTGGCACTTATTGTCTTTACAATCAGGGTCCTTTTAGACAAAATATTTTTGCTGGGTCATATTTATTTATAGTTTTTGCAGGCATCTCTGCTTATGTCACATATTATATGTATTTGTATGCATGTATCTCACATCTTGATGATTCTGTTTTAGTGAACGGAATATGTTACTGGCTTCCTCAAAAAAGTCTTTCTTCGTCTGTGGATGATATAAACCAAGCTGCAGAACCATTGATTCCCCTTGTAGATGAAGGTATATTTCACAATTCACATTATTCCTGCATGTGTAACTGGCAATTTGGTAGCGTACTCATGCATTGGTCTATAAATCAACAATCTGGTATATTGATAAATCTTCCTTAATAGATAAAAAGTACTATCGATCCAATTATCAGCAAGTACAAGAGTATGAATACTATTATGGAGAAGCTGGGTTTTCATCTCATTTGACAGAGGATAACCATCTAATTCTAGGAGCACCTGGCGTCCACACTTGGAGTGGTCCGCTCTCATAAATATTTTGAAGATTTGTGTATTTAGTATTGTAATCATAATTTTAATTTCTAAAACAGGGTCCGTTATCTACTATGATAACCCTAAATCGCCTGCACATATTTTATCGCCTGCGTACTACTATAACCAAGTAGTATGGCAATATGATTTATATGGTACCTATATGTAATTAATTTTTTGTGCTTTAATTTGTGAAAGCTTAATATCATACTCAGCATCTTGAATTGAATGCAGGGTATTCTGTTACATCTGGAAAATTTGTTGACCCTTCGAACATAATTTACGCTGCTGGAGCCCCAAGGGCCAACAATTTATTAGGCAGTGTAATTTTGTTTGAAACAAATTACAATTCTGAAATTTACCTACATCACAAAAGCGTTCTCTCAGGCACACAGCTTGGATCTTATTTTGGTTTCACCTTGTGTGCTGTTGATATTGACGGTGATAAAATCGACGAACTTTTGGTGGGCGCTCCTTTCACAAGTTTGCCGGAAAGTGCTGATAACTCAGCGATACAAGGAGAAGGCGATCAAGGATGCGTAAAGATATACAGTTTTAAAGTAAGCATATACAAATATGTGATTTATATCATTTAACCCCCAAGGTTAAATGATATTTTCAACAATTTTTAATGATAAGGTAACAATATTTTCCCTGCAGTTGAAAGGGCACGAGCCTGATACAATTTGTGCAGAGGAAGTTGCATTTGGGGCAAGATTTGGATCGGCAATTGCTGCCTTAGGCGATATAAACAACGACAACCTTAATGGTGATTTTTTTAATTTCAAGTAATGTGATAAGATACTGTTGTCTCTCTCTCTACCACTGTTTTTCACCAAAGATTTTGCTGTTGGAGCTCCTGGTGAGAATGAAGGTCGGGGGGCAGTGTACATTTACCATGGGAGAAAGGGGGGATTTCCTTTTGGTAAAGATACCACCGCGACTCAAATCATTAGGGCCTCAGAGATTGTGTCAGGATTGAACAGTAACAGAAAACCTTTTGGCTTTGGATCGTCGCTCCATGGCGGTGTGGACGTTGACGGAAATAGGACACCAGGTTTGGTTTGATATATAAAGAAATCTAGAAATTACAACAAAATGATTTACATATATATTAAAAAACCGGAGTTTTTCAGAACGTGACAATGCTTAATTGTAAATCTCAGATTTAGTAATTGGATCCTACTTAAATAACAGTGTCATTGTCCTCAGAACACGTCCTACTGCTCAAATAAAAACAGATGTCACATTTCTAATTTCAAATGAAAAAGCTGAAAAGTTTAGTCGAGATGACCAGGAGTTTGACATAAAATATTGTATTGATTTTCGGATTACACCTCAACCAAGCCATGCAACGGAATTGGGTAAAATTAGTGTCATTTACATGAAACTACAAGTAGTAATGCAATTCAAGGGATATTTTTTAAGAGTTTATGGCACTTTCACCAATGTAAAAAACCTCTATTATTTTACGAACCTGTATACATGAACATTTTTTAGCTTCATTTAAGTTCAAATTGCAGGCATTTCTTGTGATTTTTGGTCGTGACAAGAAAATACTATTTTAAATGGTGAAAGCAGATTTGGGAGTATTTCAATTTGGAGAATTCAGGTTGATAACTTCCTTGGTTGACGGTTCCACATACATTAACCATCCTCCAAAACGTATGAATTGTTGGCCCAGTTCCAAATCCAAATAAGTAATTCTCCGTGTTCCTATGTTTGAAGCGGGGATTAAATTTTTAAAGCAAAAAGAAGAGAATTTATGGCTTCTATGTGCCTTCTAGCAATGCATTACTTCTCCGCGCTGCATTGTATCTTACAAACATTTTACCTTAAGTAACTTGAAGTAATATTCATTTTGATATACTTATATTGCCAGACTTATGGACCTACATTGCTGTCGACAAAGTTTATCAAAGATTTAGCATCTTGAAAGGTGGTGATAGAAAAAAGGAACTCAATTCTAATTCTGCGACCGAATTCCAGACCAAAGTAACAGGGGGCAAACAGACCTGTATATTTTTGAAAATGAAAAGAAATAAGGTATATAAATATTTATATTTATTTGAATAGCTGTATCGAACAAATATTAGTCATTTATAACTTTCACATGGTAAAGGAACTATCGCTTCTTGCGTATAAATCTCCCATGAAAACTCTTCATGGATTAGCATCCAGCACGCTCAACTTCACCAAATGGTATATATAAATAAAAAAATTCCTATGAAAATCAAGTGTGAAAGTTGTATTGACCGAACAACAGATTATGGAATAAACTAAATAAGTAGAGTTTAATCTCGATTTCAACTGCCGTGAAAACACCGTAAAAAGCTACATGAAAGTGAAAATTTTTAAAAGGAAAGTTTTGATTTTTGCTGGGGAAAGATTTTTTATAAATATTGAGTTAGCGTCTAAGGAAAGAGAAAGGAATACGCTTTATATCTACACTGCAATAAATATATTTGGCCTACACTATACATAGGATGTATATTTATTTTCTGCATCTTATTTTCTATTCAAGGAATTCGAACCGGAAATCCCTGAAAGTAAATTACAAATCCAAGTTGAAGCACAAGTTTGGTATAATGCTACTAAAGATTTGCCTGTAAAAACGATCAGTTATACAATCGAAGGAGCAGGCTATGACAGACCGCGTGTTGTAGTGTCTGAAAATAATAATAGAAGTAATAGCAAAAGATTTTTGAATTATTCTTTAAACTTTGTTAGATTTACTCTATCTTCAATTATTCGATGAACACCCTGAAAATTAAAACATACAATTTTTTTTGAATCAGAATTTAAAAACTTTTGTACTTTTTGCCCGCTGTCGAGCAAATCTGATCTCTTGGTCGAGTACTTGAGCATTGAACAGGATGATTGCAAAAGCACAGGAACTGCAGAATGTGAAAGCGACCTGAAATTTAAACGAATTGTCTTAAAAGGAGGAAAGGATGTTATTACACCAGATAAAAATAATCAATTTCCATTTGAAATTGGATCAAGTAAAGTCTTGACTTTGCTTATACCAATCCGAAATGATGGAGAAACTGCGTACAACCCAATTGTGGAAATTAAGGCATTGTTTGATGAAGAGATTCGTCCGATACAAAAACCAGGATGTGACCTTGCTTCCGATCGAAAGGATCCTTTACAGAAAATATTTCGGTGCAAAATTGGGCGTCCTCTACATCGTAAGGGCGAGGTATTCAGCTCACATTTATTTTACCCACAAGGCATAAGTTATGCATGATTTGGATTCAACTGTCAACTGTCTGACACATTAAATCGCGTAGTATACCAAAGAAAACATTCATCTAACGAATGCAAAGCTACTAACTTGTGTGAATAAATGGGGTATTGCGGGAAAGGTTGCACATGATATATTAATAAGTATAAATGGGCTAAGGTGCAAGTGACAAGTTTGCTTTTTAGTAATGCATATTAATTTTCGCATAGATCACCCAAGAAATAGCCATAGATGTCAGATCCCTGTATGCAAAAAGTATGAAAAGTTACTTTGAAATTGCAATTAATGCTTATCCTAAGGATAAAAAGAGGATCTCACACTCAGTAAGCATTGAAATGAAAGCGGATGCCAAAGTTCAATTAACAGGTTCCACGAATGAGAGACAAGCGTCCGTTTCGGATACAAGCCATATAAATATTGTACACACCTACACGGTAGGTTAATTGCTTTATTTTATGATTTGATTTGAAAGAACATAAAATTAATATCAGTGAAATGTTTATTGTAGGCTTCATTGAAGGGGAAAAGTCCTATAGATTCTGTGAGTATGAAATTCGTTCTTCCAGTAAATTTTACAAAAAAAGGAAAGGAGACACAAACATTAATCTCTGTCTCAAAGCCATCGGTATTAATAATTACTAATGATATGCGATCGTGTTAATATTTAATCAAGTACATAACAGTTTATTTATAAAGTTAGGTAACATGAATTTTTCCTAAATATTTTCATACCAGACAGTTGTGTGTTCTCCTACAAAGGGATATTTTAATGCATGGAATAATCAAATGGATTCTTCTTCGAAATCATATAACATGACTAATGGAAATTCGGTTAGAAACAAACGGGATACCAAATCTCCGTCCCTTAAAGAAAAAGACACTTTGGTAGTGAACTGCGATAAACCTTGGACATGTATGGAAGTTACTTGTGACACTAAACTCCCTGCTGAAGGATCCGTTAAAGTGGAATTTGTAATGCACATCGACAATAAAGTAGCCCGTAAGAAAGACAATCTGCACCATGTAGTGGTGTAATGCAATCGTTAAACGGGTCTCTGGGTATTACTACAATAATTGAAATTAATTAGTAAGTATTATGCTATAGAATCTATCCTGAAGAAGGAGGAACATAAAAAATTGATCGTTGTAAGCAAAGGTTACATAGGAATTTTCACAGAACAGACCAATGATTACAAAAAAGAGGCAAACTCTTACACAACTGTGACAATTCAATTCAAAGAAGAATTTCCAGTATGGATAGCAATCGTTTCTGGCATCGGAGGGCTCATACTGCTGCTTCTAATGACATTAGGACTTGCTAGAGTAAGTTAATAAATTTTAAGCATTGCAACATATCAAATATATAAATAAATTTTTCCCGTTTTACTTTCTAGTGTGGGTTTTTCCGGAGGAAAACAAAAGAAGATCTTAAAGCATTGAAGTCCAAAACAGAAGTGAGTAATTTCTTTTCTTAAAATGCTTGTAATGTAGAATATTTGGCTAACGGTTCAGAGATTAATTCCTAGACATACCACAGATGAAAGTTTTATTGTATTTTATGACTTTTAAAAGAGTGATGCACTTCTGGGTGAGAAAATACCAATGCGAAGAAATGACAATGATGAAGATTCCGATTCTGACTGATGCAGAAAAGCAGATTGCCCGATACTCTTAGAATGTCGGTGATGGTGAACACTTCAAATACGTACATAAAAAACTTTAAATTGACATAAATGGTCTGTACGTTGACGAATATGTATTTAATTTATTTACGTTGAAATGTTGAAGAAACTTACATTGTTATGCTTTAGTTTAGTAGTTTACAAAACGGGACTCTATTATAATAGTATAGGTATGTTTGTAATGTAATTATTTATTTTAACCTTGACAGTACAATTTGTCACAATCATTTTCCGTTTCTTCTGTATCATTGCTTTGGATAATAATATTATGGAGAAGCGACACTGGGATACGTACTTACTAATATTATATACCTACATATAATATTATAACATATTTCATAAGTTACCTAGACTTGAATATGTGATGTATTTAATAAATCCTATAAATTCACGTTTGTTTCCATCCATTAAACTAAAAATGAAATTGATATAATATAGTTGTTTATGTGTTTCAGATAAATTACAGATTATAGCTTACCAATAATAATATATTTGTATTTGTATGTATACATTATCAGTAGTATAGCAAACTGATTTGCTTCATTCTGCAAATGCATTTTGGTCGGCTGGGCCGTGCATATTTTTCATTTACGTTATTATTGTTTTCATACTGCGGAGTTAAATGTCAAAAAATTAAAGAGGTATTTGATATTTTCTTCATTACAATATGTAGATGGAATTCATCAGCATTTTAGTATTTTTACTTTCCCTAGAAAAGTACATAACCGGTATCACGTATACCGAGAGACAGTCGTAGAAGTTCAAAAACTGGATAGGGCAGACTGATGACTTCAAAAAGCTATGTCATTAGGAGCAGATAAGTGAGAGAGCATTCTGTAGATAAGTATACATGCACATTCATTTTGTACCTAGTTTTATTACCTAATTAAGGATAACTACATTTTAGGGTATTGGTTGGGTAATTTAAAGGTACTAGACAATTTGTGCGGCATTACTGGCCCATTTTAAAGAGACTGTTGCCCTTCCACCACAAGGTCTCGATGCAATTAGAAGTAGTACTAGAAAAGTGCAGTTTTTTATGGTGTAACTCTGTGGAAATAGAGACTCTATATATAATTGATTCATTAACAATGAATCAATTGTGTAAGGTTAATTTTACTTGAGTGTGACGTGAACCACAAATTCAGTATAATTTATTATACGTAGTAGTACACGTTTTATTTTAACATCAAAGTTTCTATTCGTCCGTCCTCTACCTACACTCAATTAGTAGTAGTAGTGGTACTCAGGACGCACAACCAAGTGGTAAAAGGGTGGGGATCCATAAAAAGGGCGTTAATACAATTTGTTACGTATTACTTTATATATACTAGTATATATACTAATTGAGTACATCCGGTTTGAATCGGAAAGGATAGAAAAGACAGTCGACAGAATAAAATGACTAGTAAATATAATAAAATAAATGGACGGAATGAGAAGATACGTACATCTAGTTCTAGAAATCGGAACATCTATAAGTTATGTTATAACTGGATAAGAACATGACTGAAAAGAACGGACTTACTACTTACTGAAACAATTTTTAAGGAAAGAAAAACACGATGGGTAGTTACCTATACGGAAAACAATAGAAAACTTAACCGGGGAGTTAATGTCTAGAAAAGGAAAGCCACCATCATTCGGAGTCTGAATCCCCTTCTGCAAGAAGATCTGGGACACCTTCAACTTGAGACTCTGTCAGTAGCTCCTTCGACCTGGCATACTCAATCATGGCAGCGTGACAAAAGAGATATTGCTCTGGAACTTGGATGCTATGTGCGCGTTGACTACGGATCCTTTCTACTGTTCCCATCACATCTATAGTCCCCTGATCTTGAAGTCTTTTCGTGCAAATGTCCATGGTACACAATGTACCTACATTAATTACAGGGTGTAAGCAACAAATTCCAGTAATCATAAACTAAAATACTGTAAATTATAATAGTGTATAGTCATATAGTTTACGTACCTGTTCGACCGATCCCAGCTGAGCAGTGAACGACTATAGGGGGACCCAACGGATTCCCATCCCACTTAGCTCCTAGCGCAGCGGTTCCATTAGCTTGTTCTTCTCTATTTTTGAAATAAGCAGGTGAGTATATAATAGTTGAGTAAAATCACAAGAGTTGAAATAAATATAGTGTACCTCATAGTTTGGAGAACTTGAAGCATAGCAGTGGCACTGGACGGAACACCATAGTCAGGCCATGATAAAAATTGTATGTGTGTAATTGTTCTAAAGTCTCCTGTCTGTATTTCCACCAAAAAGTACAACAGATGTTTTAGGTACTGTATTCTTTTAGCAAGACCTTATTTCATTTAGGCAATTTAAGAACACATTTTACCTTCGTATTTATCAACTTCAGACGAGTGACTGCAAAATCTGGATACGTTTCTACTTCTTGATTTTCTAATTTAAAACCTTCATGAGTGACAGAAGAGCCTTTATCGGGAGGCCAGTATTGCCCGCATTTTGTTCGTCCTCTTTCCACTGCTCTAGTCGTCATTACTAGGACCACACAAGTCTGCTCCCAAATCATTTTCCAAAAGTCGCCAAATGTTCTTGGCAATGGCCCTTGTGTGGATATAAATGCATTTTTTTGCTTATAGCCATCGACGAAATTTGCGTTGATGTAGTCACATTCGCCTTCGGCTTCAGATGATAAAACAACCCGAGTGTGATCAAAGCACAACACATCACTGTACCTATTCTTGCTTAAATTTCCCCTTTGTCTGAAACAAGACACATTCAGTAGAGAAAATGCTTACAAGGATATTATTTTAATTACTCTGTAATGATTTTTTATTACCTGGAAACATTGAAGGTACCATCAGGGACTTTAGAAACTATTTCATTATATTCATCTTGAAGGCCTCTTCTCCCTTTCTGCTTTAAATGTTCTACAAACTCTAATAGACTTAAACCCGTTCTTTCTTCAAAAGGAAGACTATCATCATCTGAAAATCCACTGCTTCCAGAAGAATTCGGCTGCGGCGATGGTGTTGACTGACCTGCAACAAAACATTTGAGTAAAATATGGATTTTATAGCACTTTTCACACACAGTAAAGCAATCTTAGCCCCTAAACAACCTGCCATGTAATTGGATGTAATATTTATTACAAATCTTACTTGAAGCACTAGTTCCATTTCTACGTAATTTTTGAGACTGAGAATTTTGATGTCCATTAGGTAAATTGGAAGAATCCGCTTCTCCGTCAGTCTCTACATTATCTTTAGAGTTAGTAGCCATTTCCTTAAAATCACGACACTAGAAATACAACACTCATGAAATAATCTCGATCTAAAAGGCATTTTTACATTTCCGGTAAAAATATTATATATTTCCAAGTACTTCTATAATATGTAGTTTAAGAGATTCGTCTGAATAGATTCCCCACAAATCGGTTGTACTTAAAACTTGGTGACAATGGTTGAGCCAGGCTAAATGATCCACTACAAGTTGCCCACCTAACGATCGAGGTAGTGCACAGTTTGGTATGTGAGCTCCAAGCTGTCAACATTCACAAAATTAGACAATTATATAGTCCCCACAGTAGAAAAGTATAAAAACATTAATTGTAACATTATTATGCTAATAAAATGGAAAAATTCAAATTAGCAAGTACCTGAGGGACACTAACAGTGAATACTCGATCTCGCAACTTTTCCCTTACAAATAACCGTAATATACGGAATGGAGCGCGAAACCATAGAGGAGCTGTTACAATTAGAACTTTTTTTAATCTGGCTGGATAACTTCCCTGAAAAGTAGAAATTTTTTTTAATTTAGTGTCACAGATATACATAAACGATTTAGTTACGTAACATAACTATGTATCATTAATATGGTTAAAAAAGGTAGCGAAAAAGCGATGATCAGCTTACTTTTAGCAAAGAAAGTATCTTTATACTCAGGTCGTAGTCGAAATTAGAATATTTAGATTCACTCATATCGTAAATAAAAACTAGGCCACTTCTTTGGGTCTTAGGATCTTCTAAAGCAGCATCCAATTGATATACGACTCCCTGCATTAGTGAAAATAAACGCTCGATTAATAAATGTTCACATAAGTTTATGTGCGTTCAACTATATACACATCTACGATAAAGTATCAATAAATCAATACTAGTATTACTATTTATGGATATCTTGTAAAATAAACGTAACGTAATAATGTTGTTTTGATAAGCTCATTGGGTCAGCATTTCTTAAATGTTTACTTACTTTTAGAGTGTGTTCGTGAGGTATAGTAGAAGGTTGATGAAGCTTGGCCGTAAAAACGGCAATGGCAGCGTCACCTAAATCCCTTGATGGCTATAAAGATAAAAATCTTTTATTAGTCTTGCATTGCACATACGTTTTTATTAAAAGATCCATACAAGATTGGTTCTTATCATAAATTCCTGGACGGTAATAATAACATCTTACCAAGACAGTAAACTTGCCCGACTCAAGCTCAGTTTTCAAAGGCTCCGAATCAGGATCAAAGCGAACTAACGTTTCTTGAAGCCGAACCGAAATGTGCTGCTCATACAATTCCAAAGCTCGTCGCACATTAAATTTTCTTGCCATTAAAAATTTGACTCCGGCATTCCAGGATAAGGGGCTGATACCCTTTGAGACTCTAGCACCATTAACCTTTTCCAGGAACTCTCTAGTGGCCTAAACATTAAATAAAATCATCAGACACATTAAACTAAAATGATCATAGAGTTACTTACAAAGACCTTTAGAAATAAAAAAAGTACTAACTTGTTCTTCTTGTTCGTTTAATATTGCTGTCATAGCTTTGCCAGTTATTTTTCTCGGAAATTGACTATTCGAGGTATTAGAATTCACCAGATCAACATCACTATCAGCAAAAGCAACTCTGTGTTTCTCTGTAGCAATAATTGTACTGGAATTTGTGGAAGAACAATAATTTTGAACATTTGTTAGATGGTCGTCGTTTGCGTTAGGAAGAACAGGTCCTACGGGTTGTGTAAAGAGAAACACCTCCTCAGAAACTGTTGACGATGCAGCTACCGAAACACATGATGGACTTTCAAGGTGACTATTATTCTCGTCCCCACCACCATTTCTTTCAATTGAATTTCCGATGTCTGTTAGGTTATTGAGTCGTAAAGACAAATTGGCTTTATCCTTCGACGCTGTGCCAATTGTTGACTGTGCAAAAGAGGAGCCGTTTGAGGAGATGGCAACAGAAGGTGGCAACTGATTTTCCTTATCTATAAAAATACTGTTGTTTTCGACTATTGTTTGTCCTGTTCCGTTAGCAGCCTTTACAAAGTCTTTTGTCGTTGAATCGCTATTAAAACACTGGGACAATGACACTTGGAAGTCTTGTACTATTTGTATTTCTGTTCCATCATCTTCAGGTTCTTTTCCCGCAGTCTTGGATTCAATTATTTCTGTTTTCTCCAAATTAATTTCATCTTCGTCAGTCACTAACCGATCATTATCCTTTATATCCTCTTCCGATCTGATTACTTTTCCGTAGGATGATTCTAGAAGAGAATCCGCATCCAGAGAGTGACCACTTGATGGATCAAGTGGACTGCCAGGACCGCCGCCAACACTAATAGGAAACTGATTATGATCCATCGGCACCAATATTTGCGCATTAATCCAGTGACCCGCAAGTCGTATAGTACGGTACGTAATTACAAGGAGAAAAGATTCGCTACTATATAAATCTTCAACGTAAATGAGTTAAAAGTTATTATACTCTAAGAAACTAATTGCGACTTACTCTCTAAGCACTACAAACTAATGACTAGTGCAAATACCTAAAGTATTACAGCAAGAATTAGTGTACAAAGGACAGTTAGTCAATTATTGATATTAATAGTGACAGCCCCTTACAAAACTAGGTATTATATTATTTATTTATCCAATTATTAGAATTAGAGCAATGTGCATATAGTTATAGTATTATTTGATCAGTACCTATATTACTTATCTTCCGAGTGATAAGCCGTGGATGATAGGAATTGTGACGTCAAGTTTTCAAGAACTTAATCAATGACACAGTTCTTCGCAATCAATATTACTAATAACTAGCTTTAACCCGACTTGCTACACGCTGATTTCATCAGATATTTAAATTACGTTTTTTTACAGGAAAATCACTGATTCATTAAACAAATAGGAAGGAACACAACACTTGAAACTTACTTTAACACAATCTTATCTTAATCTTTATAAATTACGATCTTTTATAATTGTGCACTGCAGTGCATCGTATATTTAACTTTTGAAATACAAAGCTTAACAGTGCTGTTACATATGCTCCGTATATACAGTGTGTAAGCAAATAGTATGACATGTAACACTACATATTATTAGAGTTCTTTTACCTCCAGCACATACATGCCTACTTACAGATACAATGTCTAAAAGTGTTGTGTTCTATTCTTCGCTATACAAAGTACTTATAAATGCGACTTTACCAAACTTAAGCTTAAACGACTTATGCGTAATATGACATGACAGAGGCTGTGGTGTGACTCTGTTGTATAAATGTGAGCTACTTGCGAAGTCTATGGCTGAGGTTTCGAGTATATATATTTCGTTCCTCTCTGCTCAGTAACTGTTGATTAGTGTCTATGCTGTAAATACTCTGAATCTAATACCTATAAAGCCAGTACTAGTATTAAATTCTGTACTTTACTTGACAATCCCAAGAGCAGAGAGCGACACGACACAATTGTCAAAGTACAGTGCACTGTAGCATGACTATAAAATATAACTTGACTACGACTAGCAGAACAGTAGCAGTTCAATGTTCAGTTCACTTCTGTCAGGAAGATGTAGACATGTAGACCGAGTACAATTCTATGTAGTATTTATTGTGTAGCAAAAAGAAAAATAGTACAAGCCAAAAGCTTAGCCAGTAATTGCAGTCAACGTCAACTTTTATGGCTTTTATTGTTTTTCGGCTTTGCAATTTTCTAAAGAGCACAAATGCGGATACTACAGATGCAACTTATAGGAGCTATTGCACTACAGTTCAAAAAATTATTTGATTTCGATAGACTCTGTATAATATACAGTCGTAGCGTAACTCTATTACATAGACATTGACATAAAAGAAACGAAATTTAATAAAACTTTAGTTTCCTAATCAGTGGACCACACACTTTCAATTGGTTAAATGACAACGCAATTTAAAGCAACGATGTATGTATCTCTTTTCAATGTCAATGTTGAATGCAGGAATGTAACTCTCAGTGTGGAGAAGAATACAAAGATGAATGAATGAAAACGTAGAGTACCTTCTACATGCATATAAGCCAACCCCACGTATACTATAAAGAAACAATACCCAATAGCAAGGTTTCTGCTTTGTATACGAAATACTAATATTATGTAGTCAATAGTAAGCTGAGCTGGAGCTCCTATAACATTTTATAATCTCTATCCATCCTGTACATATTATTCTAGTTACGTAGGTTAGGTTCTGAGTAAACGGATTCTCCGTACTCTGTCCCTTTTTGAATATCTATTCTATATATTTCCCAAATTATACAGTTTATATTTTTGTCAGTGAGCCAGATCATATTCTTGTCATTTCCACGGGACTGTAGACCTTATGGTTGCTACTTACATTCTATAAATTAAGTTACCTATGTGTCTGGTGCTTATCTTCAGAACATATTATTACTACAGTATATCCTTTTGCATTGCATACAGAGACGAAGATGGGCTATGCTCTTTTATACAAGAAATAACATATTACTACGTGATGTGAATGAGTATTGCTTCTACTGGAGATCTATCCAGCGTGCATTGCAGAGACTTCTACCACCATCATCGAGAGGAAATCTGCAGCGCTCATCTACTAAGAGCCCTGGTAGCATTTAGCATGCAGCCCCTATCCCTATAGAGTACATGGGGTACTAGCAAGAACAGAATTCACGATTCCATGAATTCAAGTAGATTGCCTCTCAGCCGCATGTCAGTTTGCTACAACAGACAAGGTAAACTCAATCTACGAAGGGGGATCCATATGGATTGGTTTACCTATAAGAGGCCTTCAGGGTTATAATAAGTTTATATACCAAGATCCGATTCGGGTACTCTACTACTTCTACCACACACTATCTGATCATTCAGAAATGAACCCAAAACTTCCCCGGAAACTCACTGAGGACATCTTTGTGAGATGCTTTGGGGATGTTACACTGGAATCTGCGTACATAGAGATGGAGAGTTGGAACAGATGGACTAACTCATACGATACTCATCGCTGTGCTTGAGTTCCTTGAGTTCTCTTGCGTAACAGTTCATGTTCAGAGTACAGAACAGACCACACCACAAAAAAGGACTCCTCTGCCTAATGCTTTAAGCGTCTATTCTATACCTTTATTATTACCTACTGCTATCTAATGTTCTTTTCAACATGCGAATAATTGAATAATCAAACACATTATCACGCAATGCATATTTTAGCAGGCAAGGGACAACTTAGCGTCTGCAAATCACCATATCTCTCCTGTAGAAACAAATCTACCTTCCACGTTTGTCACGTAAAATGAGAAAATGAGCTTTTAATTTTCAGGAATTTGGTGCTCATGCTTTGGTGTGCATTTCCCCATTATTTTAGTTGCAAAAAATCTCTGTTGAATTTATTCAAATTAGCAAAATCAAAATGCGAACGTAAATTCCTACGAAATATACCTTTCATGTTCACTAAAAAATGAACTAATAAATATCCATTAGCAACATTTAAATCGAAATCACTGAATTACAATTTACTTACCACAAACAACAATCCATCAAATCCATGCTAAATTAGAATATGCACCTAAAAATCGAATTTTCTGACAATTTGATTTAATTATTTCTGTATAAAAGATATTCACAATTAAAAGTGCCTCTTTCTTACCACTAAGTGCTCAAAAGGCCACCATGGATTCCGATTATAAGAGTAGCTCCGAGGATGAATATAACTTCTGGACATCTTCAGAAACTGACGAGGATTGTTCGGAAGACACAGAGGATGATGGAAGTGGAGAAACCGAAGACGACATTGAAGAGGAGACTGATGAGGATGTCGAAGTAGAAACGGAAGAGGAAGTCGATAATGACAATGAGGATATACTAGAAGACGAAACTGATGAAGATGAAGATGTCGAAGCTGAAACGGAAGGTAAAATTTAGGCAAAATTACTTCAATGGAAAATAAATTTAATTTGTACCACCATCCGGTCCTCAAAGTAAATCCACGGCTGGAAAACAATTCCTATCACTCAAAATTGCTGTGATATTTGGTATTGTTATCGTTGAGTTGAGATTGTATGGATATATATTTATTGTAGATTTATTTTTAACATCGAAAACCCTAATGGAAAGGTCAAATAATCATCAAACCCCATTTCCTCATACAATCATCCTCATATTTATCATAGAAGACAATGAAATTATCAGATACCTATCCATATTTATATTATATCCGTTTTATTTCTTGTCTCATATTTGGCTATAAATGGGGTCATTTGTCAATAATAGATTAGATTACCAAGAAATTTTCGATCATAAAATATCATTTATTATTACTGCTACCTATTACGTTCCTTTTAATCAGAATGCAAAAAACGTAACCAACCATTGTACTTACAAACTGTATTATAATTATTGTTTATTTGATTTTTGTCCATGTAGCTGACGATGAAAAATGTAATAATACCAAAGTGGACTGGAATTGTACACCTGCAAAACAGGCTAGTTTGATAACAACAGTTCCTACAAAAGTAATCAAAACAGTTCGCTATCGTCCCAATACATCTGTAATTGTTACTGAAAACCGAGAAAAGGAGAAATCTCCTGTACGCGATACTGAAGTTGATCACAATGGGAACTCAATACCGAAACCAAATGAGCTTCGTAGTATCAGCTCAGCTTTGGAAACAAATAAGCGTAAGAGAAGAAGAAAATCCAGGTAATTCGAGACTCGTTTTTCTCTGCCATCATATTTTTAGGTTCTGTTCTGTTCAAATTCACCAAATTCAGTATTTTCTGAGTTGTAGTATGTGATGGATATGATGCAATATATTGGAAATTAAATAACTACCAATGTTATTGTTTGCGAATAGGCCCATAACAATTTGCTTAGCGCATTGCCGATATGAAATCGTTAAATCTGTGGCATCTAATTTTGGATTAAAATCTGTTGGTGAAGCTGAAAACTGGAACATTTACTGGACTGACTTCAGCGTTTCGTTGGATCGAGCGATGGATTTGAAACGTTTTCAAGTAGGATTCTTTGCAGTAGAAATATTTTAAGATTACAACATACGTTCATTTCTAAATGTCATACTTTGCGAATTGAGTTGTGTCATGGAAGATTTTTGTTCCAGGTTGTAAACCATTTCCCTGGAATGAATGAAATTTGTCGCAAAGACTTATTGGCTCGAAATCTCAACCGAATGAAGAAACTGTTTCATAAAGATTATGATATATTTCCGAGGACATGGAGTCTCCCCGCTGATCTAGGCGATCTTCAAATGTATCATGCAACTCATAGAAACAAAACTTATATCTGTAAACCTGAAATGGGATGTCAAGGAAGAGGAATCTTTTTGGTTCGCAATATTAGAGACTTGAATCCGTTTGGGAAAATCATCTGTCAACTGTACATTCAAAAGGTGTGTACACAAACAAGCAGTTAATTCCGTGGATAATAATGAGCTTTTAATTATTTGTCTGTATTGTGTTGATATAATAGCCTTTTCTGATTGATGATTTGAAATTTGATCTTCGCATATATATACTGATGACTTCTTGCGACCCATTACGAATATATTTTTACAATGAAGGGTTGGCACGTTTTGCTACTGCCAAATATAAGCTTCCAACTAATCACAATACGGAAAATTCTTATATGCATCTGACAAACTATGCGGTCAATAAATACAGTCGAGATTTTGTTCCTGATGACGCTATTAATGGCAGCAAACGGAAGTACACGGCTGTTCTGGAATGGTTCAGAGAAAGAAAATACGATACTCATGCAATAGAAGCCCAGATAGAAGATGTTATAATAAAAACTATCATTACTGCACAACCAATTTTAAAACACAACTATAAAACATGCTTCCCCAATCACGATATCTGTTCTGCATGCTTTGAAATTCTGGGATTTGATATTATTTTGGATATGAATCTGAAACCTTATGTACTCGAAGTACGGATAGTATTTTAATTCTCCCGAATAATTCATGAAATTGATTGTACATTGGATAAATATCATTTCAATTTGGATTTCTAATTAAATAGGTTAATCACTCCCCAAGTTTCCATACTGACTCTCAAATTGATAGAGAAATTAAGGAAAATTTACTGAAGGATACGTTTGCCATGTTCAATTTAAAATTGTTAGACCGACGTAAGATAGTAGGGGAAGACAGGAAACGTGTCATCCAAAGACTGGTTCCCACTGATAAGTAGGAACAGAAATTATTAGCGATTATAAGTGATTAATCATGCTTACAGCAGCAAACCGAAATATTGTACATACCAGTTACGTGTTTTAAGGAATCATTTTAAATCAAGGTATTCAATTGTATTCTTAGAAAAGATACAGACGGAGAAAGTCAGAAAGATGTTTCTGGACAAAAGGAAAAAAAGACCAAGGCCAACTGGGAATTGGAAACTGTTGGAGGCTACCGTTTAATTTATCCATCCGAAACTTCTTCCGTGTACGATAAATTCTTTGATCAAAATTTGGGTTCCATTTACCAAGGAACTGCTGCTTCTCAAGCTCGTGTCAATCTTATTAGAAATCAAATAGAAGAATACAATGTAATTTTAATTGCCAATAATGCTATTATAATTTTTTAAAGGAAGAGATTCATTGATATGTAATTTAAATATAGTTGAAGAAACAAGAGGAGGACAAAAAGAGATCCGTTTCAACAGGATCTGTGATAAACAGAGTAAAAGATTTATCTTCATCTAAGGATATACTGTTTTCTGATACTAAAGAAGTTAAACCTCGTTCTGTGAGTAAAATGTTCCCGACAAATTTGGTAGCTACGAATTAGAATTTGCATTTTAATGATCATCATTACAAGTGGGGGGAAAATAATTGTTTGTGTGATTATATTTGGCAGAGTAAATGGCCCTTGCATACAAATACTAATGGGGACTCCTTCAAAGTACAGCATATCATTGCAGAAGAAGAGTTAGACCGCTTGAAAGGGCTGATGCAACGAGGCATTATGATTCGTAGCATGGGTGTTGAAGTTCATGTAAAGTTGCTACACTTTTTATCGTTTGTAGCCATTCTACCTTTAATAATGGACCTGTTACAAATTTTTGTCTCTAAATGTGTTTAAATTTGTAATTATTAGGTGTATAAGCTGTTGAGTGATATGGGCTGTATCAAACCAAAGGATGAGAAGTTATTTCGGCGTCTTCATGGATTCACAAATCATTTTAAAACTAAAAGTCACACTGATGTCAGGTAATGTCTTTTATGAATTATGCCTCTGATTTGATTACTGACGAACTGACGTTCTTTGTTTCTCATGTATTCACTAGCATCCCGTAACAACCTAAAGCTAGTGTATTTAATACTTTTTGTTTTATTGATGAGATATTGGAATGTTATACAATTGCATATTATATAAATGTGTTAAACATTGAGGAATTTCATTTTTTATTGCAGACTGTCCTCCCACCATGCTCCGGCTCCAAACAACCCAGTAATGGGTCCAGTGCCCACCCCTGAGTTGTGTGCGAGTAATTCTTCTACAGTACAAAGTCAGCTAACATCACAATCCCAAAGTCCACGGACAAATGTCACTACAAGCTCAGCAAATTCAACGGTTGAAGATTCCTCCGTCATGAATCAATCTAGTCGAGAAGATGCAAAAAAGATGGGTTTCGATTCTTACAACATTGCATTACATTATACCAGTTCGGATATCAATGGAAACTATGGAAGTAACGGTTACCGCTACAATCCCTACGGTCCCAGAGCTGCCAATATTTTCCCAGATAGTAAATACAGTGGTCCTGCAATCAAGAACCTCTCTTTGGGCGGTTCTGATCCATCCTACAAAAGTCTGAGTTTCCCTAGCCAAGCGAAAGTGCCACAACACAGACCCCAGCAACTGAACGCGAATTTCCTGTACACAAATACAGAAAGCTATCCTTCCCTGCCAAATAAACGTATAATTTCGGAAGTGCATCGCTCCTTTGAAAACCGTCGGGCTCAGTTAACAACAGAGTCCTATAACAGCGGTTATGCAATCAACGTGGCGACACCCAAGGTTATGCCATCTGGAGTAGCTCCTGATGCCAATTCTTCTGATCGATTTAACACCTTTGGCAGTGGGGATCAGTTAGAGCCGAAACGCTTGGTAATTCAATATATCAGCTAATTGTGTCTCTTAAGATCCTGTTTTGTAGTAGTAGCAATAATTCTCACCTCGGTTGGTTTATGTGATATATTCAGCATTCCTAAGCCTTTGGCTATGTTCTTATATAATCCTCTGCTGATTGCAACAGGGAATGAACTTTGCACGACAGTGCGGTTTACAACAAAGACTGCCAAACACAGCCGCGTACTCGACGACTCAATGGACTGCAGATACTAATAGAGGATATTACTATCCAAATAATAACACGCCAGCAGCTTTCCAAAATAACAATTCAATTTCATCTTTGCGAACACCGTACTTGGCTGCAGAAACGAGACAGAATTTAAATAATGCTTACGGAGGTATGCGACGTAATTTACTGCATATTGTGTTACTCTTTGTCTCAATCTATCGTTGAAGCCCTTCATCCTGTCCCAGTAAATAATTCTAACGTGCAAATAATATAAATTCCTTTTAGATGACGAGTTTGCCTACATGAACCGTAGTCCGAGAGAAAACATCCAATCTGGAAGATTATCTGGGCGAAACATTGGAGAAAAAAGTACTAGTGTGCATGGTATCGAAGACGCTGGAATTGTGCTACCCAGAAAAAGCAAATCTAATCGGTCATCCGCCATCCAAAGTCAACGAATTCAGAGATTGCCCGATTCTTCTTCAGATCTACAAGGGCCTATGAGAGTCACTCAAATGTTTTTTGACAGCAAAGGTCTTGCTCAACCTCGGAAAGCCTTAACAGACAGAAGTGGGGTAGGACTAGGACACGCCAAAACCGCCAGATCGTCTTACAATCTCCTGTCAGCAGAAATCATCCCTGGAAGAAATTTGAAGGCTGAGATTCAAACAGCCAAAAGCTCCATCCCTTTAATCATGCCTCACACCGGCAGAAGGATTATTGCTCCACGATCCGAAAAGATTATTTATACTAATAATACCCAAGATAATTTACGAATGTTACAGAAAGGTCACGCTAATCACACTATTAGTTCGTTCTAGATATGACTTTACAAAACGTTTCTTATCCTTTCGATCATTTCGAAATTCTCATTTCCTTTGTTTTCCATTTATAGTTGCTTCTCCAAAGGTCGGAAATTGAGTGCAATAATGAAATGAACTACAATCTCCTGAGACAATTCACAAGGATCCAATCCAGATTTCATATTTTATCAGATGAATATTTTGCTCTAGTTTCTAAAATCGCACATCTTTGTAATTCTTTAAAAAATGTCGGAATTCTAAAATGTACTGAACAAATTTTACATGTACAAGGTATAACAATAAATTATTTTGATTTATTATTGTATTCTTTAAATATGTAAAATAGATGAAAATGTCCCATGCTTTTAAATTCCTTTCTCAACCATTTCATATCCAAGTACATGAACAGATTGCCGGAGTAGATTCAAAAAGTTCTATATTTTGTGATGTCAGCAATTTATAATCCTATTACCTTAATGGCTGTAGGTTAGAAGGCTATAAAAAAAGTTTGCTTGCGTGAGATATGACTTGACACGAAACATGTTTTGTCAATCAATGACACATGATATTATGTCCATGCCAGAACTGATTGTCAGGCAATGTGCATGCAGCATGATAGATAGTTTGAACTAATAGTACTGCAGAAAGTGGACGGATGAAAAATTAGCGTAGTGCAATTATTTAATGCAAGTAGTTTACAAACGCATTGATTAAAGCTGCAAATATTGATGTGCTGTATTTCGTAACAGAAAGCAATTCATGCAGTAGTGGTTTTGTGCATAGTAGTAGCAGTAATTTGTTTCGGGACAGTTAGTTCCAGTTAACTTGTCAGCATTCCCGTCAAATAAAGGATTTAAGTATGTATTCATTTCGGAAGGCTGTACAATAATATTATTTTGTGCTGGTGGATGTAAGTGTGTAGGAGGAAAGAGTCCTTGGTCGTTTCCTGCACTTGATTGATGAGGAGATTTGGAAAGGCAAGTTAATTGTGATTGTTCGTCTAACATGTAATACCTTTCTATTGAAATGAGAAGAAAATAAAAGTAGGAGTTGGATTTGGAGTTGAAAGGAGAACTTGGAAGAAAAGCTAATGATCGTCCTGACTGACTTAGCATTATGAGTTTATGAGATGCAAATGTAAAACTTTGGTGCGAGTGTGTCTGGTTCGGGAGTGTGAGAGAGAGGTAGGAAAGAGGTAGCCCGAAGAAACGCGGAGCTACTCTATAACGACACGGGAGTTCACATTTACATCTCACCACAACATAACAGCGGAGTTGGGCCAGCAATCAAGTTGACTTGGTTGACTCAATTGAACTTGTGCTGTTCTGCACTTAACTTTTGGTGAAGCTCGGGAAAATAAAGTGGAGGAAGTGAAGCAAGAGCTACTAATAACAATAAGGTTTACATAGGCCAAAATCAGAGTGAAAGTCGAGTCTGGGTAGGCTACTTAAGTAAAGGATGTGAAAATCGGATTCCCTCTCCTGCCTGCTACATCTACATATTATATTATAGGTATTCGGATAAAAGGAAAGATTCGGCTCACATTCATTCCCACTCCATTTTCTGGAAGAAATCACTGCATATACGCGCTTGGCGTCCTCCCTATATACTTATGTACTATTTGCAGTGGATATGCATCTCTATCACTATGCTACAAATATAAAATAGGAAAACGTACGGTAAATTTGTTATTACGGCTGATTGCACGCTAGTGGTTTCGTTAGGGCTCTGTTGGCCCAAAAATCTAGTACTCAATAGTCACAAATACTTGCCTATCTCCAAATAGGATGTGTAATATGTGAAACATGGACAAGCAGTATAGTCAGTATAGGGGCCGTCCACACATACGAAATGAACTAGGTAGGGAGGGGAGAGTAGACGAAAGAGTCCACATGTATGAAATGGGGTTAAAATAGCCTTAAACGCTATTCATTGGGCAGAAGGGGTCAGAAACGAGGAAAAGTGTTCTTCGTCGTATATAGACACTTGCTTATAATGTACCCTACCTCAACTATGGATTCACGTGGAAGTATATTTATATGTTTTGGCTATACGTGTTCCTTATTTGTCTATATGGAAGGATTGAGAGAGGGAGAATGAGTGAGTGTGGAGCGTAGCAATGCTCTATTCTACTGATCGATGCCCATTCGGTTAGAGCTTTGAAGACGAAGCGATGATTCGGGTCGATTCGGGTTTTCTCCGACAGAGTCCACAAAGAGGGAGACTGTAACTGGGAATGCTCTTGCTCTGTTTTGTGAGTGAACTGGACTGGGAGCGAGTCGGACAGGGTGTAATGTTATGTATGTATGTAAGGAGTATTTACATAGTGCCTATTGAGAATGAGTGTGTATCTGTAGTAGCCGAATGGAAGAGTGACTATTGTCAGTTTACACTGGAGCAGTTGAAGTTGGTGAAAGAGGTACTAATGCATGCCGAGCTCCGAGCTGTTGCATCGCATCCGTCCGTGAGTTTATGTATGTACATTTTATGTATATGGTTAGTGGGAAATTCGGCCTCTATTTTCCTTCGTTTTCCCCATTTATATTACATTAGATCAGTCTGGTTTCTATTAGGTAAGTAACTAGGCATGAGACTACACGGAGTACATATGCTTTGCTTGCAGTTTTGTTGTAGAATATTATTGGAGAGAGAGTCTCCTAGTATGTATGAGAGAGTCTCCTATAGTATGTATGAGAGAGCGTCTACTGCTATGAGTAGTAGGTGAGTCGTTTGTAGTAGTATGTAGTTGGAGGGATATACTGGATGTACTACAACACTTCTTGCATATACATACATAATACATACACACTTCCCGTTCTTCCATATAAATAATATTTCCTTTCTCCTAGGAAAGTGCTTTCTCCGTGCCTACGTGAACTTTTTAATCTTAAGTACCTACAGAGGGACCAGATATGTCTATTATAAAGTGTTATTACAGGTAGTAGTCGGAGAATGTATGGATATTAAATAGCACGGAGAGGTCGGTGGGCTGGCGCATGAGTCTATCTCTCAGTATTATAACCAAGTAGAGCGAAGCGAAGGCTTGGGCAAGGGAAACTGGAGAAAAAGGGAAAGAGAGCAGTTTCCTCTGAGTCTCACTGCACTCTGCACACTGACAATGACAACTGAGAGGAACTCCAGGGAATTTTCTCCTCAAGTCCTGCTACTCACACTAACTGCCTCTTCCCCCATTTACAACTACAACTGTGTCCTGTCCACTCTTGTTCTTGTTTAGTTACTTCCTTACACAGACTCCAGACTCATCATACATACGCTACGTCTCGAGTGCAACAACAGAGTAGTAGAATGGAGAAAATATCCTAGTCCGAGATAATATTATTATGTGGACTGCCGAATGGTCTGCTGTATTGGAGTAAGAGTGTAGTAGTACTCATCTGATCTGTACTGGAGGTGGCTGGAGAATTTCGCTGGATGGTTGGTTGACTAGTTTAGTTTAGCTCGGCTTGGCTTCCCTTACCTACGTTTCTAAGTAGTACTACTATTTACTAGTAGGTACTTTCTTTTGTCAGCTCAGCACTCCTTTCTTTTCATTCATTCCAAAATACATCCAGTCCCTGTTCCGTCGTGTCGTAATGTGCAAGTGCATAAAAGTCTGTAAATGTGGAAGTCAGGTGTTCGCTAATAGCTCATAAACTATAGACTACTACAGTCAACAGTCACAGAGTGAGCAGAGAGTGAGTAAGTGAGAAAACTAACGATAAACCAGATCAAAATACATGTTGAATGTTACACTCTTTTCGCTCCATTTCACTTCAATTCAATCTAATTCAATTCACCATTTGTACGTGTACACATAACATACGTACGTACTTAACTCACTCTCTGTAAAACAAATATATACAAGAGTCCCACACACAACATTCTCGTGAACATAAATACATATATAATATCATAATAACAGGGAACCATTTGCGGTATGAAGATAAAAAACATCACTTATAACCTACCTCAATCCTACTCTTTCGCATCATCATCAATCTGACTGACGCTGGATTGAATACAAACAAATACTATTATTCATAATGTGTCTGGTTCTGCTTTCTTTATCTTCAACCATCTCTACAGCGAAACAACTCTCCGAGGTTCAGGTACTTTCTCATGTAAACATGTAAGGAGGATCTGTGGAGAATGAAAGGAATAGTATTACGCAATTAATTATAATAATACAGAAATACCTTTCACTGAACATTCCCAGGATTTTCTATGTGCTCTCTAATAAATAGGAGGAGAAACTACAAAAAACTTTATCAGATCACTTACAGATACAATTAGAAGTATACCCCTGTGTGTCCTCAAGTACAATACAATATTTATAGTAAACTATGTTACTTACACTACATACTAGTAGTATAATATTATGTTACTTTCTTTCTGAGTCAAGTATAGTTGTTCGTAGTATAGGAAGTATATTTATTGCTACATAAATATCAGTATGAAGTGTGGATATAATATCGGGAATTTAGTGCAGGGATTGTTGGGAGAAAGTCAGATGATGAATGAATTCTCGTTCTGGTCCTGATCTCAACGATAGAAATTTGATACAGAAGTCAGATATAGGCATAGGTCTGTCTAGTATATAAATACTTTATATACTCGTTTATAATATACAGAGTAGCAGTAAACACGAGTTGTTTGCTTTACACACTCACGATCAAGCAGACAATAAAACACTTATTGTTAGTAGGTACTTTGGATGAAAGTGTGATCGAAAAGACTTTAGTGTTGCAGACAAAGACGGAACTTTCACACTCGCAAAATAAATATCATTCTTTACGAATCCGTTTTGACATGATTTGACTACAATCAGTGTGAGATAGAGGAATGATTAGTGTAGGGAATGAAAGTGTGAGTGATTGGCCGAGAGGAAGAAGACGGGCAGAAGGAGAAAATAAACACCAGCAGAATAGTTTTCTCAATAATTGCTTTCTCCGCTGCAACTGTCTCTTGTTGGAGGGTCTGTTCGGAGGACAGCTACTACAGCTACTACACGAAGAAGGCAGTTGTCAAGATCACTACAGCTCGGACCCACTCCTGGTCCTTCAATTATCCCTGCAGTAAGTTCCCATTTGATTTCGACACATCTGAATCCGGCTTCCACTCGAGTGTAAATGAAGAGTGAAAGTCGGAGAAAGTTGAACATTAGTTTTAATGTTTAATTGTGTCACGTCCTGTTTGCGTGTAGAATCGTTCATGTGGAGAAGAGGAAGTGGTGGAGCTGTTAGTGGGCCAGTAGGCGACGTAGGAACAACTTCATCAGTGGTGGCTCAGACTCTTCGGCCCGAAGGGGTCAGCGTCACCGTGAACGTCAACACAAACCAGTGGATTCATCATCATCATAAACATCAGTCTCAGCAGCATCCGTCTGGACCGAGACGCTGTGACTCTTCCGAATTGGCCGACTCCCCCATCCGTGCCGAAGCCATCAAGGTCTCCATTCAACTTTTAATATATTGACATTCACCCTGCATCTATCCCACCTTTCTCCATCCATCGACATCCGTCCATTGGTTGCCAAGAAGGGAGTTTTCTCGTTATTCTCACTGCGTGGGTGGCAATCCCCTATCCTTTCTAGTAGATGCACCACCAACTATTTACTATATAGTATCTGTCTTTTATAAAAGGACTTGTGTATATTTTATGCTTTCACGAAGGGAAAGTTACACGATTTACTTTCTCTCTATGTATTTCACAAAGGTGTGTGCTCTCGGGCAGTGTGTATTGGGTAAACAGTGAAAGCAACGAATTGTGTTGCTTAATAGTGAATCAACGAGGTTTGGAGCTGACGTTGTTGTGTCGGTATGTATGTACAGCCAAAAGATAAAAGTGAAATAGGTTGACTAACCCAAACGGATTTACTTTACTTATCTACGAACGTTTGTATACAAAGCAGACTGCAAACAAAGACTTAGTCAAAGAAAGCCGACAAAGTTTTGCCTGCATAGCACTTTCTCTTTATTCATTACTTTCTAACTGTATTTATTATTCTATGTACATTACTTATAATATTTGTGTCCGTTCTTTACATATTTGGTCTGCTATGCATGCACATATTTTTCTAATTTTGTGAAATCATTTCATTTTGGTAGCAAATATAAGCGAGAGTTTTATGTTTACAAATATTATCGATTATTCTATATGCCTACCCTTAAATAGTGGCATGATATGCAACACAACAGGATTTTATAAGTAGTAGGTAGCGTGTGTGTGTTTTTATTTGTGTAGTTGAGTAGAATCGTGTGGTTAGCTCAATCTTGTCTCTTCTCTCCCGTCCTTGCTTTTCATACTGCCTACCTGCTGTGTCTTTATTGAACTGTAGTGCCTTATAAATATTACATTCTACGATGCATCTACCTACAAACAACGTAGGTTGTGTTTAAGGCATCAGATATCAGAGAGGCAAAACCAGCGGTACGCACATCAGGTAGATAGACACAAGAAAAGAGACAGTCAGTCAGCCAACTGCTATTGTAATCCAAAATAGCTATAATAACATATACCTATCCATAGTACATACACTGCTTTGAGTAACAAAGAAATATTTCGTAACATAGAGCATTACATAACATACACATAGATAAAATAACATTGAACTGTTCTCTTAAATAAACTTCATTTACCCTCATCACAATTCTCGTGTTATTGCATTGCTTAAGTCATCCGAGATTCCAGACAGTTTTCCAACCACTTTCATCATCACAGCCTCTCTGCTGTGTAATCCACAAAAAAGAATATCAAATTAGGAATGTCTGCTCCGGCTGCGCATTCATCAATTTCTTCTACGCTAAGCAATTCCGAGTTAGTACGTGAGTTTAACTTAAGTAAGCTTAATTAATGGCAGTACTCGGAATTAAGTAAAGAAATAAGAAATACAAGCTGTGATCATTAATTTAAGGATTTGCAAAACTCTACAGCTATGTAGATAGGTACAAAAATGGGAAGAAGGTTCTATCAACTCTCTGGCTTAATGAACGGAGTATTTCTATAAATTAATTAAGATTATCATTGACTAACTTTTCATAGAGCCAATTTTGAATGCGTTGCAACACAACCGGCATAGGAATTTCTAAGAAGGAGCAGGCTGCTTCCACAAACTTGATACAATTATTGTACACCATGTGGTAGTTCTCTGCCCTGGGATGGTTATAAATTCATTAATGAATTTAGGAAAAACAATATAAATAAGTTGGACACAAGTGTTTCACTTTGGGGGGAACACAATGGATGAGAAACAATATAGAACATAAGGGCAAGGAAACGGAGCGAGGAAATCGATAGACTGATGTGATGTGATTTGTAGACGCTAAACTAAACTCTAGTCTTGCTCTGCTCTACCCAACATGCAATCTATAGAGACTTATAATCGGAACATAATGGTATAAATTTCATATCATTAGTACTGAAGCAGAAATGGATGGACTTACGAATAAACCATTTCTTGGGATTCTATCCACTCTTCAAACTCTGCGTGATTTGTCTTCATAGTTTTATAAACATCAGAGGCTTCTTCGTCGTAGCCCTCTTCCTATACAATCATACTACTTATTAATATTATTATTAGTATACATACCTATATAGGATGTATGTATGGAGAAAGTAGAAACATATATGTAGTTAGCGTTAATGTGACTGGAACACAAAGGAAAGTTTTATTTACGGACATCCCATCAATAATACTTAAGCTTGCACAATATTTCGACTATTATGGGAAATATAGGGATATACTGTTGAAATAGCAAGTTATAATAAATTAGTGGTATAAGATATACTTTCTTTAGTTTCTCTTACACTTACAATGTTGTATCTTTTGTGAATCCCCTGCTTGTTGTAGTCATATAAAGTGCCAAAGACACGGATCACTGGATGGTAGAATTTCTCTGGAATATTTTGGTATACATTGTACGCTCGTAGATACTCGCCTGTAACACCACATAATAATAACGGATTTGATTTATTATCTTTCTCGTTGGGTAAAGTGGGTAATTATTATTTCTATTGTGGTTGCATGGAACTTTGGATATTTGTGGCTGTTAGTCTGTTAGACACTAACAAACGGTCGGTTTTAGGGTATAATTAGCGGTAGGAAGAAAGTAATCAATGGTTTTTGATCTGATATTCTACAGAGTAATTTAGCATAAGCATTTATCTACTAATTATCGAGATAACCGATGTGTATTGACGTGTAAAGTGTGAACTCAAGTGATAGTGTATAATATAATTTGCTAGTAGCTTACCTAAGCAATCCATGGTAATTCCACCTGAGCCACTAACCCGTTTACTCATATCGTAAGAGTACACGAATACCAAACTCATTTTCCTCAACGACTCACCACAGCTCCATTGCACAGTGGAGCACATCACAACAGAGCAACAGTTCAGCTAAAGGTACTTCCGTTTCAATTCCAGCCCAATGTAAATGGTAATTAAAGGATCAAACATAATTTCACCCTCCACTTTAATTCTAACAGACCGAATTTCGATTGACATAAGGGATTAGCTCAAACGATACGAATGTGCAGACAAAGACAGGTACAGAAATTACTCAGTCCAATCGCTTTTCTGAACTCGAGTAAAGAGTACAAAACATTTTTTATAGTTTCACGGTCACGGTCTAAGATAAGACGCTTTAATCTTTTCTCTTTCCTACCAAAATAAAATGTGCCAATGTCATGTTGCTTTACTTGGCTAAGTGTAGTAATCTACAGACATACTTTGTTAGCCTACAGGATTACGCTAAGTTAAGCACGATCTATCTAGTTCATGCACAATTCCATCCTTACAATACTAATACACTCAACTCTATACCATTTACAAAATCCCACCGAGCTAAACTTTTGCACACAACGTTTCGTGAGATACTGAATGAAATCAAGGAAGAAACTCCTATCTATCTTCAGATACTTACTACAATGAAAATTGTACATATCTTCAGATACGTGTCTCGTTATCCAATTGTGTATACATTTATACCATAACATACTCTGTCTCTCACTTTGCCTATATCGTACAATCAATTTGTAACAAGATCAAACATACGGATATTACTTTTTTGCTTCGATAAGTGTGAATTAATGTATACCACAAAGTAGCAGCTATTTTTTATAGATATAATGTTACCGGTTTAGCCTTGCCAATAAATACAATGTCCGCGGAAATGACGAACTGGTATCTGTATAAGACTTTTAAAAATCAATTAATGAAACTAACCTAATTTAAATTAAAGTCCCCGAAATTTAAAATAACCTTACAGCTTAGTCATATACTTATTTTGTTTGACATAATACAGTTAAAATTTTAACATTGTAAATACAAATGATCTGGGAAGTACAGATGAATATTTTAGGATATGCAACCTTTAACAGATGTAAATATTGCATAAGGATAATATGCATCATGGTATACCTATTATGCTGTCTTGTTGAAATGGTGTACAGCGAGAAAAACTGTATATTTTACTTAGAACTCCTGCTAAAATTAGAATCGTAGATATACGGAAAATGACGGGACGCATGGCTAAAAGCCGAAGGCAACTACAGAAAAGAGTCCACATGCTTAGAACTATGCCAAATTGTCAGCTGCATCATCAGTAGTCGTGATCTATTTAAATTCTTTCATGTGATGGGATAATGATGAAACTTGCTTTTCTCTTGAATGAGAATGTACCTTCACTCCTCCTCCGTGTCAGAACAGGAAGATTGTATCACTCACAGAAATGATCTAGCAGACGCAGGTGTATTACTATTTCCGAGATAAATCAATATTGCATTAACACCACTTTAATGAGCCTTACCGTTTAATTCCACGTAATAAACTGCGTTTTATCATTTTAGTGATACTTAATAGGTATATCCAGCACAAAGTATAGTCTGAATAGATTTAACAGTAAGGAACTCAGAAATGCATTTCAATATCAATACAACCTGAAAAATTCCTTTTTCCCTATCCAAAATGGGTAACCACTATTAGTTGTTGAATTAGTTTATCCTTCGAATTTCGGCATTGAATTTCAGTTTTACAAGGCCACAGAGGAATGATGACTATGCCGCAGGAATAGTCTTTTATAGCTGAGATGCAATGCAGAAATTCAAAGCATGCTGGAGAATTACAGTGGTTCAGACTGACAATGAGCTTTTGTTGCACGATAAATTGTATTACGATAGCGTTATCTTTATTTACCTATTAAATTACGTAAGCGAAATTTTCATGGAAATGAAAGGCTCATTTGTGTCGTTGGGTGTCGTAAAAATGATAAATGTGTTCTATTATGCTAATCTTAAAAATGATTAGGGTGAGGTTGGATGATTTTGGCTAAGAATAGTATATGGACTGATTGCAGTTGGTTCGAGAGTTGAGTCGGGCTGTGGCAACACACGTGGCTCTTGCTGCCCTTCTCGGTGGTTCCGGAGACGGTCCTCATTTGCGTGATGAGCTACGACGAGCAAGAAGAACAGCTCAAGAAGCGGCTGCTGCTGCCAAAGCCACTCTTCTCCCTTCTCTCCTCGAGTAAGCACTTGAGAATCCATTTATTGTGATGGAAATTGACTCTTCACATATATTACATTGTCCCTGATTGCATTTTCGGATATAATACCCTTTGATTGCATTTTGTTGTGTTTGTCGACGATTTTTTGCAGTCAAAGATGGGCGGAAAAAGAAAGGACAGAGTTGGAACGCTTTTGGCATCTCCTCCTTTGCTGTCTCGACTCCCTGGGTACGTTTTGAGAGTGATTTGCATAGTATAGAATGTTATGTGCGATGTATGCATAGCTTCCCCAGAGTATCGTATTTGTTATTGATTGAGATCAAATTTTGTAAAGATTTCCATGCATTCGATCCTTTGATTGAATCAAGGAAATTGATGGAATTTCGAAATGTGCGATCTTTCTTTGAAAATTAAATTGGTTGCCTTGTAGAGACATCGATGCAACGGAGTTTGCTTCTTCTTCGACAATTCTCCATAGCAGACGGAACAAATGTTTTGATTCATACGGGACTCGATGGTCCAAATAATCATCACCACCCTCCAGTACGTCAGACTCAATCCGCTTCCCTTGAGGCTGGCGATGTGCCTCTCCTGGATAAAATTGCCGTGGAGGGAGTGGAGGCTTCTCAACTGTGCAAGTACGTGTGAAATATTAAAAGAGAATGTCAAGAGTGTGTGCTCTAATACTTAATAATGGCATGTACCACTTTTCTGATTCCTGGGAATGATTTAGGGAGTTGTTTGAACTGCGGGCTCAGTTGCAGGAGCTGAAATGTGCAGTCGAGCTTCGAACGTCTGAGTTTGAAGATATGTCACCAACGAAAGCACCACGGAGGAACGACACATTGCTCAGCATAAATGGGGCTGATGCCCTGATGACCAACACAGGCCCTTCCTCTATCAGCTGCTCTATTCCCAGTGATGATAAAGAGTCCCTCGAGTCAGATGGATCTCAGGTAATCGAAAATATTTCCATTTCCAATGGAATGGAAGGCTATGTCATGGCATCACATAAATAAATTCTTATCTCCTCTCACAGAGTCATTTCTATTGACTAAAGTATAAAACCATTTTTCTGCATTTACAGGCAAATGGGATCACAAGTGCTCAAAGAAAATGTATATGCTGGATATTGGCTATAATGGTATTAGTGTTTTTCCTTGCCATGGTGTTCGGTGTGTTCATTGCACTCTTCTCCAACTCGTAACCTCCGAAAGAAAGTACTGATCGAACAGTTACAAACTTCTCCAAACGAAACTATAATGCCTCTCTTGTGGAACGAAAATAAAGTTACTGATATTGGTAAGCCCATTAAAACACCTTTAAACCAAACCACACCCAACCAAGAACATTCCTTACAAAAATAACTCTCAACTGTGACTGCAAATGGATAAAGAGTCAATCAAATCAAAAATATTAGAACGCATTCTATTCGATAAAATACGTTCATCGACTTTGTTTTTATTAGCAGCAGCTGTAAATTCTTATCAACTATCTACAATATTATATTAAATGATACTACTAACTATTCTCTACTAATAAGAATGTATAATCATACATCTCTTACCCCTGACTTGACATTGGGCTCTGGTAATTAAGATATTATACTAAATGTTAATCACGAAATTATATAGTAGCATAAGCATAACTATTTATTATATTCATTTCAGCCATGTGATTGTAGTTATCATGTACTTAAATGGATCAGAAGTTAAGATAATTATATGTAAACTATACTTATCTCGGTATGCAATGTAAGTACATCGTTTGATGTACGGTTGGATGTTAGATCTCTACAGACCGTAATCTAGAATCTAGATAGGTACTGTGAAACCGTATCTGTAATGTTTTCCTGTATGAATGGATGTATTGTAATAATTATGCGGTAGTATTCGTGAAAAATGGTACATATTCTAGCGTAGGACGTACATATTTATTGCAACAATATATGAGCATTGTTGCAATGAAAAATGGACGTGTTATCAATGATGTAAGATAATATTTATTATTAGATACTACACAAAGAACACTTGCGACAAAAAAACGAATTTTTCGTAACATAAAGGTACACTGAATGGGAAAGCAGAGAAAAGTGGCCAATCTGTGAGAGTTGTCTTTAGAAATGGAAGTGTCAGATTTAAAATGATAGGGATAAGTCAATAAGAACGTTATATGTAGGATGGAATTTGTAGTTGAGTGAGGTATGCAATACATCTTAGAAATTGTAAAGATATCTCCGATAGTGCGTCAGGCCAAAAGAATGCCAGAAATAAATGTGGTTGGAGTCGGTTAATAAGAATAGTGCTATAATATAATGGATCGTTAGTACTATTGGGGTCACGTATTGGTATATGACTATACTGCAGAATAAGATAAAACATGCAACAAAGTACAGTGACAATGTAACTATTATAGCTCATATAAATTTTCATGGACCTTTGAATCAAATAATACGCTAATTAATGGGAAACCTAAAGTTTTTGACGTAGCAATAAATAAGTAGAGCAAGTAAAACAATCAATAGACTAGAAAACAGGGAGAAAGTGGTAGGGGATAGCAGATACTATATAATTATCAGGTATGGTGAGTGAGTTTGAGTTTTAAGTAGGGTGACGTGACAGGAGGAGCGGGTAATGGAGTTACATGACTTTATGTGAGTCAATAAATATTAAATTAGGGATTTAACGAGACGAGCCACTTTGTGATTTGTACAGTAACAAATTAAAGGTACAGTACAGTTAGCAGTACATGTAATGTATGTACAGTACTGCATACATTCCATGTGAAACGAGTAGATTAGCTAGATGACATTCAAAACAATGAGAACATTATCATGTGAAGTGTTCCCAAAACATTTATTAGTAAATTCACAAGTGAATCACTTTCTGCATTACAAAATGAGCATTAATTAATTAACATTTAAGTTATTAGGAGCTAATTTATTTTTACTGTCCATAGTTCTAGTACAATTAATTTCATATGACATACATGTAACAGGTGAAACAATTCAAGTGTCTCATTACAAGAAATAAATTACTAGCAATACACACACACACAAGAAAGATATAATTTCCCTTAGTTCTGTCAGTATACACTTAGTAAACCTTTTTTAAATGTATTAACAATAATAAGCTTATTCTATGAGAATGTATTTAGTATATGAGTAGGTAGGATTACTAATAATTTTTGTAATGAATCTGTTTGCTCAAACTGTTCCATAAAATTTCTGCGAGCGCCAAATTACCCTTATGTATGTGCATAGCACACGTGAAGCAACAAAAAGATTTATTTCCAAGTTAAACACTTGGAGAGTAAATGTACTAATAAATAGTAGACATAATTACACTATAGGCAATACAGATGACATGACATTCGAATGGTTGTTTGAATACTATTCCTTGTTGGTGTTGACGTTCATATTGTGGTAACAGTGTAGAATAATAATAACATTAGTGGATAAATGTAAGACCGAGTTGTTTCTGTACGATAATATTATACACACGTAATATCACTTGGGGAAATTAACAATTACGATTATGTTATTGTATGCATACCTATATGTTTTCAATTGTGTGTGTGTGTACGATTTGCATAACATAATAAGTTTACATGTACCAATATAGTATATACCTATCCAACTAATAACTGTGCTAATCATTGTTTCTAAAACTAACAGTAAATATTAAATGTCTAATATAATACAAACGTACATACCGAATATGAATATTGTGTACGTGCGAAACTTGACTAGTCTGATCTGATCTGAATGCAGATTGTTGAAAGGAGGAAAGAAATGGCTTGCTAGAGGCGTCATTAATTTTCAAGATGGCTATCAAAGTAACACTAGAGTATAGTTTGAGATTGTGTACTTTGTAATGAGTTGGTATTGCGTGTGAGTTTTGACATTTGACTATATATAATTACCTACTCCCTACATCCATTGCTTACAACTTCTTTTTTATTATTTCTTCGTACGAAACAAATCGACGAGCTAAAGCTAGTTCATGTGAATTTTAAACCATTATGAATGACTCATTCTTTCTATTGATATTTCTGAGAGAATGATGACAAACTGTTGTGTTTTTCTAGGAAATATGTTGCCATTATTGATCCTCTATCTATGTACATGTATTTATCGAAATAAATTTATAAGTGGACGATTTCTAAACAAATAAATATGCAATGTCATTTCATTTTGATATTAGCATACCTAAACTTCTTAAATTAAGAAATACTCAATGTTATATGACCCTTAAATCGATTTCTTAGACGTATGCCTAGCAATTTGTGCGTATATAAGTCATAAGAAAGTGGTTAAGTATATTAGAATGACTTGGAAACATTGCACTTCGGTAAGTAGCTGTGTGAATATTATTAGAGTTGAATTATGTTGTATGTATGACAAATTTGAGACAAGTACTTAATATATGTAGGTAGTTTCGAAAGCTCAAACGCGAATGTGGAAAGTTGAGAGAAAGTCGGGCGATCGTGTAATAACGTGCTCGAATTCTCCGAAAGATAATTTCCCATCGTCGTCTACATCAGCTTCTTCTAAGACCTTGGAACTTACCAGACTTATCTCATCTGGAGCTAACTCATCTCTTGTTAACAGTTGAAGTGTTTGCTCCAAGTCGTCAGTTCCGAGGAAATTATCTCCGTCGAAATCTAGATAAAAAGAAACATATCAAAACAAAGTTAATAGGCATTTCCTAAATAGGAATTCCACATATATAAGTACAAACATTACATATGGAAGAGCATACAGTTTTTATATGTGTAAACAAATTCGGAATAAAAACGACAAACCATAGATGCGAAAGGCATAGTGGACTTTGATATCTCTAGGAGCATGATCGGAGAAAGCAGAGAACAAATCTAGAAAGTCCTCAAAGCTAATTCCGTTGCCGTCTCTTGAGAAAACTGTACATATTCGATCTCGAAAAGGATTTTCCTGTGTACGGTAAACACATCAATAGTCAATTATTATACAACGGAAGAAAATCTCTTACCAAAGCTAACAAAAGAGAAAAGTAGTATTTCCTTTTCTGAGATATATTCTGGAATTGATTTTTTGCAAATGTTATGTATAGATCTCAATACAGAGTGATCACAAAGACGAAAATGGTAATTTTCAGCACCTTTAGTTCAGGCATTTTGGCGACTTGGTCACAAGGGACTCTAACGGTCACTGGTTCCGTGCCCGTCATGATCTTAGGAACAAGCGTCGGGTTCAGTTCCCTGAACTTTTTGAAAACTCTCAAGATCTCCTTACGTGTGAAAAATGTGCAGTCCTGGTAGTCTTCCAACTGCTCTTCTGAGAACGTCACCACTTTGTTACCCATTATTTCCCTATCCCTTTCTATGTACTAAATCACAGGAATCACAAAAGACTCTTCGGTGAATCAGAAATGCTAATCTGGAGCAGACAACCAAGTCAGCCCGAAGAGAAACTCTGGACGATGGACCCCACCCAGTCGGCTACACTCCATGCGCTTCTATTTTATCTTCGTTTTTATTATTACAACGACCATCCAGGTGTTTTCTGACTATTCATCTTCGATTCACCTATCAAACCTACTGACTACATCTCTAATCTCATATCTCTACACATACATGGATATAATGGCTATCTTGTACATATGCAACACCAAAAACCCCATTCTCCTACCCAACATCAACGTTTTGCCCTAATCAATGATACATCCTAAAGGTATACCTCTCCTACTTTTGCTACAATGCTACTGATGCCATTGTAAGAGGAAAAAGGGTGTTTAATTTATATTGCATATACTACTATGATAATCGTAGTCGTAAATTTTTAATGCATTAACCATTACCATATACAGTAGTACTTTCTCCGGCCTTATCACAGTGAACTTACAAGTGAAAGGTTGGTGAAAGGGCGAAAGTACTTATTTTACAGAAGATGCAGTATACAGTAATATATATTATACACAGTAAATATGCACAAACAAGAATTACATATTTTGATTCTGAGTTTCGTAGAATAAGAAATTTATTGAAATCGTAGAAAACAATGGAAATATTAATTAAGGAAGAGTATGACATCATAGTGAACATTCTATAATAGAGATAAATTCAGAGATTAAGATTTCCTTAGTGTACGTACAACACTTTTTGTATAATCCAGTTGTATAGGTGACTATTGCCATAAGTATACATTGTATCGTGCTCAAAAATGGTAAAAAGAGTGCAATTGAATGATCAAATGTGAATTCAAGGGTAAATTATTCATGAACTACATAATCGTGTAGAAATGTCATTTTATATAATAAGTATGAATTACATTTTTAGTACATAGAAGCTCATAGTCAGTATTTAGTTCCAGAAAACTGAAGTAACATGCTCACCTTTTACAATTTGTTCACACCATACCAGACCACTTTCTCCCTTACAACAACTAGCTATAGATATATATAGGTATATGTTATATAATTTATAATACACAGGTTTTCATAAACATTCCATCTGATTATGAATTTTCTATTGCATTGAGGGTTTGATTTAGGTATTCATACGATACAGTACTAGAGTACGAGTAGCTACCATTTATTTTGTATTAAATAACTATTCAACTAACATTTAAAGGTATTTCTAGTAGTAGGTATAATATTTGTGACTACATTATAAGTTCCTTGTTGCGATTTTCAACGCGCGCTTTAAAAAACTTGGAATTAGTAGGGATACAATTACACAACTATTTATGTATATGACTTTTATATCATTTTAAGCTAATTCTATGCTAATAAGTGCTTAAGTGCTAAGTAGTAACAATATAATCTTAATTACAATTAGATAATACATGATCATACTATAACAAGGTTTCATATAAACATTTTAGGTTAGTATACTTGCGTTGCGTTAACATGGTATAATTGCTAATGACTAACAACGGGTGTACATAAATTCTTTGCAATACACTGACGATTAGTACTTAGGGTATACCTTAGACATAGTAATATTGATTGACACGACATAATGACTCCTCAGTCCAGTCCAGCTAAAAACTCGCCATCCTTAACCATCATTTATATATGTACATAAAACTTAAAAGTTGTAATGTAAAAAGTATATCGTTAGTTAAAAATGCTATATCTAACGCTAAAAGATCTCTAAATTGTACTGACTATTAGTAGAAAGTTGAAAAATAATAAATTATAGTGCGTGATCTCACAACCAGAGCATTAGAAGAATATTATGCAACATTTTTTTCTGTAAGTTACGATACGATTACGACCTTTTACAACGAGTCTACACTATTGTTGGCCTCATTCCAAACAATACAATACAGTCCAAATACAGTCAACATTATTCAAACACATCCTTTATATCAGTGAGTGTGTGACAGTAATATTATGCATATTAAATTTATACGTAGCGAATTTTGTGTATATTTTTTACTAAATATGTATGCAATGTTCCTTGTATTTAGCATAGTTCTGAATACTTGCTTATTTTTGCAGAGAAAGGTACCCAGAAAGTAATTGTAAAGTACATACATACATATCAATTGATTGTAGGATTTGTTGTATTATACTATGACATTTATGTGAAAACGTTTGATTGTGTTCAGATTGTTTTAATGCTTCAAGTGCTCAATTTTGCCCATGTGATGGGCATTAAACCCAATACTGATTCTTTGCAGGTTGCTTTTTCAATGTTCCCGTATTATTGGAGTTTGAGTTAGAAGTACTTGCTCCACTACTGCTTGGGCAACTACTATTAGATGTACTGACAGTGTTAAGTTGAGCCATATTCATACTGTTGATGGTTGTGATAGGAAGATTACGATCCAGAGGGCCCATTGGCATTTGCTCTGAAGAATAAGGATTGTGAAGATTGAGATCGTGATCAGAAAATTCTAAAGGTATGTCTAATGGTAAAGGCGGAGGCAAATTGCCATAAGTGAATCCATAAGGTTCTCCAGGATCTATCTCTTCTGGAAGAGACGCAAAAGTATCACAAATCGGAGTTGGTGGAACTGGAGGAAGCAATGGGCACATTACATGAGCATTCCCATTCCCGGGCGAAACGTATCCACCGGAGTCAGAAGAATTGCACAACGGTGTAACCCGGCATTGAGGAACAGATGGTGTTCGCATCTCTCCACGGACGCCTGAACTAGTCCAGGATCCCGAATCCGACGCTGTAGCTGTTCCTGCTCTTGAATGGCTTACTTTATGTCTTGAAGCTCTCGGGGATAATGTAGACATCATCAGAGGTCTATGATATTGAAAAAAATTCCGTTAATAAACATAATTTATGAGGAAACTTCTTTGGTTAAGTATACAGAAACTGGTCTACAAATAATTTCTATTACCTCAGTCCCGTGTCAGAGTCAGAATGACAAGGGTCAATCATGGTACATGCAGTTGAAGGAGCATAAGCGTCAATAAGCCCCATTCCATTACTAATACTCTTTGTATCTCCAACTCCACCAACAGAAGCGACTCCAGTATTATTGAAACCGTTCGAGTTTCTTCGTCTTTGCTGTTGATTTTGATTGTTTGATTGCTTACTAGCACAAGTACAACGAATTCCGACTACAAGAAATAAACTAAGGGTTAAAACTCCGGCTACGACGATTGCCACTGTGATTAAAGAGTCTTTAGTCATGTGGGGTGTGACGAGATCGGTCAAATCTCTAAATGTAGAACGTCCTCCACCTCCTCCTGCTCTGGTGGTAGCTGCTCCGGTATTTCCATCGGAAATTACATTTTTCTCATCGAAATACCCTGTCCCTTCTCGAATATTAAATTTGGCTATCCCTATTGCAGGCTGAACACCTGGCGCGAGTACTTTGAAAATAAATTCATCTGCTTCTATTGTAGATCGGGAAGAAGGGCCAGAAGGTATGATGTCATTACTTGTGTAATCCGGAGTGTAAATAATAGCACCTCTACGTACATCTTCGTGAGAAAATCTAGAGGCTAGTCGTCCTTGACCACTAAGACGTTTCACACGAGTTGCACCGTTTGAGTTTCCCTTTGTAGCAGCAGCATTTCTTGAATTCGGTACTACGATTTTGTATAATTGTCCATACTTCGGTGGGAGAAGAACTTCATAAATTGGATTTGCTCCGGTAACAGCTGCCAAGGGTGATGCGTCTAGAACAGCAAGAGTCAAAACTGTTCTAACCGAGTGCGAGGCTGAAAATTCTGTTTGATCTGGAGCAAGAAGTCCTCCAACAGCAAAACCATTTATGAAAGAGCGCACTTCTTTCACCCGTTTCAATAAGGGTACCGAAACTACATTGACAAGCCAAGATGTTGATATTCCGTAGATCTCTGGTTCATTAAAATGAGCAGAAACTTCGAAAGAGTCATTAGCAACAGACATATCCGTTTGTACATAAGCGACATCCCCACGAAGAAGATCGTAGTGCGAAAATCTTGATGTGGCTACAGCTCTATCCCTCAACAGTACTTTTCCATGCAAAGGAAACCGTGTGACATTGTAAACCAATCGGATAAGATGACCGTTTGTTGAAGCTGGCAAATTGACGACAGAGAGACTCAATGCTTGATTCCCTTGTTGAATACTTATGGGACTAGATTGGGATTGTGATGCTTGCAGCGTCAGCGTTTGTACTGGAATCGTCAGTCCTATGGCCTGCACAGGGTATTTTCCATCAGAAACTGTCAGTGTTAGCGATACCGGTGAGGTTGCTCCAGAATGGTAAAATATTACTTTTCCTCCGTCTACATCAGCCTATAAGATAAAGTAAATTAAATATAAATAGTGCACCTATTATTGTGATATATTATGAGAAAGCTTTTTGTAACACAGTAAGGATGGTAAGTATTATGGTACCTGAGTGAACTGTGAAATGGTGGGTAGCTCTTTGACATTTTCCAATTCCACACTGGATGTTGATGCTGTTGGCTGTTGTTGATGTAAAGTTCGAGTATTTATAAGTAGAACGAGGCGTCCATGAGATATTCTAGAAATTTCGTAGACAATGTGAGCAGGAGGAGTGTCTGGGTCAGACGTGAGTAAGTCGTTACGGCTCAATTTCCGCCAATGTTCCTGTAAGCAATCCATCAGACACTTGTAATATAGTAGATCCTTTAATATAACTACCTATAGAACAATACTTCCTACTAGAGAAAACTTAAATTCAGTCACACATGTGCTATAAACAGGATATAAGAGGAATGAGACCTGGAGTGTCAAGTAAATTGGCTGGAGATATACCTGAACGACGGGAGCGATAGGACCCTTAGGACTAGCAATTTGAAAAGGCTGATCGTTTACAGGATTAATGTGTATGGGCAGTGTGAGATTGAGAAGCCAAGTGGAGCTGAGCTCATCAGAGGACGATGAAGCACTTTTACTGTTTCTCGTTGACGAGGGGAAAGTTGCCACGGTGGGTGGCCAAGTACTTCTACTGGTTGACGACGATGTGCTTGTAGATCTGGAAGGTGCAGTGTACAGCCAAAGAGATAGGGCCACTTGATCACTTGTACTCTCTGAATCATCGTGATGATAGTATAACGATCCACTAGAAAGTAATTCTGGAGAAATCTCGGATCCAACAGATAATCGTTGTTGTTGTGCCTCAATTAACCAGCCGTGTTTTGGAAGCTGCCATACAGAAAGCCGGACATTCGGAGTTAAACCACCCCGCCACGCTATTCCTACTTTAAATTCACAATACAAAATTACACACATTGAAACCGTATTAAAATATTTGAAAATATTTCCTTTGTTCACACAGTACCTCTTTGATGAACACTGATGAATTCTGTTATGGCGGTAAAGTTTAAATTTTTATTAGTTATCACCCCCTGAGATCCTTCATCAACAGTTAATGGTTCTATCGACACATAACGCTGTAGCCCTCCAAGTGCTGCTCCACTAACGGAAATTTCTACTTCCAGAGTTACTCCAGCTAATACTTCTGCATGTCTATTAATTCAATTAAAATTTTAGTAATTTTAGTCTAATTTAGCTAATTTGTATTTAAAAATATACATACTTGGAAGATGCTGTGAAGCGTATTGTATCGTTGGCCTGTTGGGCCCGGGACGCTTTGAGATGTTCATAGAATATTTTTCCGCTGTTGACATCAGACTGAGAAAATGATTTCACTACAACAAAGTTGTTATATGTTTCTTCAATGAGGAGTTGACCCAAAGTCGGTCCACTTGCAACTTGAAAATTTATATCTAGACTATCACTGCTCCTGACAAGTAGATTTTCCGGCTTGATTGGCGCCTGTGTTAAAGGAAAAACGGAAAGTGGCACTCGACCACCGTATATCTCGAGTTGAGGTTTTCTCACTGTTACAAGAAATGTTTCTTTTCCAGCTTCATTCAATCCATCCGAAACTTCAAATTCGAAAGAAGAGTCTTTCATTTCCCCTCCTTTGTGTTGAAAAATTATTTGCGACTGATTAATGTGAGCTTGGGTAAAGTTTTGCAATGGAACATTAGGTTGGGTTTTAAAAGCAGGGTAGCCTCCAGTCGTTCCAACTACGTAAAATACCAGATGTGTCTCATCCGAATCACCATCAACAGCAGCTGTATTCAAAGTATGTTTCAACAGTTACAATTATTACAAATTACAATTGATTGGACGAATGTACTACATTTTTAATTCAATTATGCTTTCAAGATTGTTTTTACCAATTTGTTGATTAGTAAGTACTGTAGAACCACCAGTCCAAACCCAAGTTCCTGTGTTGTTGATAACTCTTGGTACTTGGTCATTAGTAGGAATTACTTTAATATGAACTACGTGGGGTGGACTAAGACGATTATTATTCCGAAGAAAAGCGTCAGATATGTGAGCAACGGCGACCACTGTAAATTGATCTTCCAAAGTTTCCGATCCATCATGATTGTAAACTATTTTCCCATCTTGAAGAGCTTTGTACTGAAAAGACTCGAGGGAACTATGGCTCTGTTGAGACTGTGATGTGACAGAGCCGTGTTTTGCTCCTTTAGTCACTCTAATTTCCCATAATTTGTCTGCAAAGTAGTTTTGAGCCGATCGAAGGTGACTTACATTGAGCACAACAGAATTTCCTGAAAATATAACCAACAAATTATTTAGCCATGGCATCTTAGGTAATGCTTTTCTTTGGTATGTGCAAAGTAATTTGGTTACCTTCGTTAACAACAATCGTTGCAGACGCTAATATAAGTGTGCTGGGTATGACCACAAAATCTAATCGGAGATCTCGTAAAGTTTGCACTCCATTTGTTACATCGAATTGCATTGAGTCATGAGTCTTATTTGGTTCCGATTGAACGTAGCGGAGACGAGCATCATTGATAACAGTTTGGTCCCACATTGTCACGTAGTCTTCAGCTTCCTCTGCAGAAATCATAATTCAATAGTCAATTTACATTACATAAATAATTCTTAATATTAAATACGCTAGGTACGTATACTTAAGGTTGTGAGCAAATACATTAAACTAAAATAGTTACACATTTTATGTGGTCGAGGCAAGTAGAAGAAAGGAATAGTGATGGATGTTCATAGTATTGTATGTTGTACGTAAAAGCACCATTATTGTATTGCTTAAAGAGCAAAAACATAAATAATTACGCATTGCAAGCTGCAAAACTGTGTGATAAATGCGTTCTTTTGTTGTAGCTCATGACTCGTAAATGACTGCGTACAATTGTTAATTTTGGCTCACTCGTATAACAATAATATCCCTATTATCTGTGTAGAAGTGGGACAGTGATACTGAGAACACATGCTTTGTGTAACGTTATTCCATATTCTAAGTATAGTAAATGGAGTATTGCAAGGTAAGGATATATTATACTAAGTAAATTAGGCACTTAAGATGTAGCAAAATAAATTACTGACAGGAATTCTGTAACAGCCTTATATAACTCTAGATAAAACTTAAGGTTTTCATGAAAAGCTTTTGGCGAGATTAACTATGATGAACAATACGAAGTATATAATATGTTGTATAACATGTATAACAAAAGTTATATTGTCTATGGCACATATATGGTATACAATAAAATAATTCATCTATTCCTGTTATGATTACACTTGGCTACGGCTATGTCGTTTGCATACAGTATTTCCAAAAAGACAGTTCACATCGTAGCTTTCTCTTTTAATTACATATTATAAAGATTTCACCAACTTTCGCCATGTAAAAATTAAGATAAAAATTCTGGTGAAAGTTGAGTGAAAGTTTCATAAATGGCATAGTGAAAGAGAAGGAAATCTAATTCTTGACATACTGTACATATATTGTGTAATATCTAAGTAGTCCTCCAGTAAATAGTAATAACTAATTATAGGGGCATATAAGAGTAATAAATAAGACACCATTATGTGAGATTCATCGTGACTGGAGGACTAGGGGTAACAATAAGACTTACATTTAAATAGAAGGAGAAAGTAGGTTTTAGTCTTACCATGAGAATGCGGCGGGTCAACAGCCAGATATCCATGTCTTGGTGGCCGTGTAAGTGTGTAGACGATGTCAGTTGGAGGAATATGGGGATTAATAATGTGCAAACAAGTTTGAGAAATTATAGCGGAACTATTCTCATTCACCACGACGCTCACATTGGCCCCAATCTGTAGTCAAGACCCAACACAGACACAAAGATGAGCAACAAACATCATTAAATTGCTGACTTGGATTATGTGTAAACAGTACATAATACGATATATCCCTTCAACCTTCTGTTACGCGAGCTAACTAATGGCACTTATTGCCATGTTAAAGCTATAAATTGTCTTTTGCAACGTAATATCAAAATATATTTATTAAATTGCACCAGGTGCTTTGAAATTCGAATATGAATTGAACCTCAGACGACAGACACTACACACCTATATACCAAGTACCAATATAATACAACGATTTCTCACTTTGCACTTCTTCGGAAACTTCTCGGAATCATAAATAACATTTGATATAAGAAGCTTCTATGCTAACAGGATCTTCAGGAAATCCTAAACAATTGCCGGTACTTATTACCCATATACCTTACTAAAAGTACTACACTATTACTTATTCAACAAATACTTTCTAAAAATATATTAAGCAAATTATAAAACCAATGAGCATCTTGGAAAACATTGAATATGTATTAAGAATACAAGCGTTTCAGGGAATTTGTAATCACCGGAAGAGTGCATGTGTCCGTTTGCCTGTACTGAAATAGGATGTGTATAAAATATTCGCGGAAACTATTCCTAGGACGAATATACTCAAACTAGGATCCATGCGTTGTAAAAATACAGAGCCTAGGACAACTGTAAAAATGCGTTTGATTCAACAGTAACAACTTATAAAAATTTACGAAACAATTTTCCACTAGATATGAAAATTATTATTTATTTATGTATGTTTGTGATTATATTTGCCAGATAAAATATAGGCAGAAAGCCTATTTCTATCTGGCATAATGATTTTATAACACGGATTTTAACAATAATTTCGCCAACATAGCTGCAAAGATTGATCTAAAGAATAAAATATTCTGTAAAATAAAACTGTTTATATGGAAAAAGTAAACAGGCGCAACAAATTACAAAGTGAGAATTTATTTGATCTTCATTCTGGAATACTATAGCACACATTTCTAAGGATATTTGACATTTTGACATAATATCCGATTTACATAAATGCACTAATTGTGTGTTGTAGTCAGGAAGCTTGTGAAGTCAAATTAACATACAAGCAATACCCAGAATATCCAATCAATTTGGTATTACGAAAACTATTCGGTATCTACTACGTATTTACGTTCATTAACGGAGTTTTAATTGAGTACCTAGTAAAAGTGGAGCCGTAGTAATGGTCGGTATTGATTATTGTACCTGCTCGTAATTGGATGTCTACATAGGTATCCATTATGCTGCGTTAAAGATTTGTTCTAATCTACCAATTACTGAGTAACAAACATCCATATGAAAGTTACGTCATCAAATGTGCACAGGGTAAAATAATTATAAAAATGTTCTGAGGGAGATAAAGCGATATTTCGTAATCTCGACTGCATGTTATGCTTTGTGCTACTAGTAAAATGTATAAATATAATGAATCTAGTCTTCTATTTTCTTTGACAGCTCTTTTCAATATGAATTATCTCATGTTGCCCAAGATGAGAAAGTTTTTCTGTACTACGAGTAATTTGGTCTAAACTTGTTTTATTATTATTACTCTTTTCCATCATTTCTGTTTTCATTTATACTTAAGTATCATACTGGAAAATAAATAATATAGAACTAGAAGTCCATTAACTACCATGAGACTAGGTTAAGACCACAAAGCTACTAAAAGACAAAAATTATATACTTAATTGAATGATTATATATTTATGTATACCTATCTTCTATATGGCTACTACACTTAATGCATTGTCCGTAAATAAAATTGAAATAGAGAAAATATTATAATAGCGTAGACAGGGGAAGATATAGTGATTAACTTCGTCCATTAAAGCTGAAATAGCGGAAGTATTCCAATTATATGTAGTTTTGCTGTTTGGTACCGAACTGTAGGTAGCGATATGGTGGCTGGGTGAATTTAAGTAAGTAAGACTAGGACAAACACAACCTATCGACAAGTGAAAGCCGACTTGTGCATGTTTGTGTATGAGAGGGGAAAGTGTGCGTTCGCGATAAAATAACGATGTATTCGGGAAGAAAATAAAGTAAACAGCTTTCCATACTTGTAGAGGTGACCAGTAAGCCTCTGGGTAAATGGCAATATCAAAGTTGCTGGGAGCAGACTGTGCCACACCATCGACGACAGCTTCAAAACGAAATCCGTCTCGTTGAACATCCGTCACGGCTTTGTTCTGGTAAAACACCAAACGAGTTCCCATCTGACCCAAACTGAAATTTCTCACCTCTGTCCCGTTCACCTGTTCACACACATTAAAAGTATCGTCCTATCAAATAAATTTTCATTCTACTAGAGCAGACACATGCTTTTACCTTTGCAAAAGATATCAAGGCAACTTTCGTGGTGTTTGTATAGACTTAATACATCGAACCACAAATTAATCTTTATACATACATTGATAGCACAGGAATCCGAGGTATACATTCATTTTACTAGGTGCTTAAATACTATAGATGTTGATACTGGGGAATACGTAAATAGACTTAGTAGTAGTACAAAGCCTGTATCTCGGGTGACATGCATGAAAAAGACATTATTGTGGTTTTGCAGAGTAAAGTTTAGGTAGTCATTGAGTGTGATAGAAATGGGGTATATCTTGGTGGTTTGTTAGCAAGTGTATTTATCGGAGATATTTATTCTTGTTAGTTGGGAGTACGTGTAGGGCGTAGTTCGGGAGAGAGGAGTAGTGAAAGTTAGCATTGAGACTAACGAGGCATTTGACATGAAAGAAAAATGCATGACAATGAAAATGTAGAGAAAAAGGGGAAAGGAATATATGGGGAACTAACGGTAATGATGCCGTGCTGTGGAGACTGAAGGATTCGAATGAGAATGTTGGCCTGATCCACGTCCAAGTTGGTTTCGATGCGGATGCTCTCATCAGTCAGCCTTGCCATCGATCCTTTCTTAGCGGCGAGAGTACTCGTGTTGACAATTCGAAGCCAAGCATCTCCCGCACTGATTTCCAACGTCCCTGTATCACAATAAAATACAATAGTAGTCCCAAACTCGTATCTCTAACGAATAAATGACGACGAAGACCTAGGAGCAACTAATAGAAGTTTCTGGAGACCAAGAAAAGTCAGCCAAACTCAGTCCCAAGAAAAACATCATCAACTTTAATAAAAAATCACGTCTAATTCAACCTACTAAAACTTAACTTTGCCTCTGAAAACCATTTCCCCAATTTTCCCGCACTAACATACGAACTAAGTAATGTAGAGATTTTCTTTGGGGTTTCACCTCAACTTTCGATCGTCCCTTTCACTTTCTCAAGTCAATTTCATTCCCTGAGATAATGCGTTTTGCATGTTAGTCACATTCTCTGTTTTTTACAATCGCCTAGGGCTCTCTTTAAACTCAAACCGAGTTTCAATGTTTCAAGTTAATAGTCGTCATGCTCCCGCTACTCACGATTAGCCTAAGTGATGAATATGCACGAGGAGTCTAGTCGAGAACAGTTAATGCTAATGTAAGGCAGGTGAGATTGAGAGTGATAGAGACCAAAGAAACAAAATTGAAAGCTTTCCTAATGGAATTGATGACCCTCTCTCAGCCTCACTGCCCTAATCTCTCCTCATACAGATAATGTGATCTCTCTCCCTCCCTGGCACAAATAGGTGATGGAATGTAAATTTGTTACTGAGTCAGTGGAGTAATGCGATATTTCTTTCACCCGAACTCACTTAATCCAATAGAAAGGAACAAATGGAACTTTTGTTTCTGTTGTGCTGTAGTGACCAGCTAACCGTAAGATATCCCACATAAAAACAATATAAGAAATCCAATGAATGCTTTCACTCTCCTTTCCACAACACTACCTTCATAACATTACATTTAACGATGAGTGCAATTGACTTGGCTTCCTTTCTGCGGATCCTCTCTTTTACTTACTGCATATACCTTTTTAGTCACTGTACTCAGTGTACCGTACTATTTACCATAACTTCAAGTACATAAGTCTAACAGGTACATATACTATTCATGAGTCCTTACTAACGATGTACCTATTTTATACATAATATTGTTCTGTAAATGTCTGTATTTGAGTGCACATAGGTACCCACGCTTAAGTATGTCACTGGCCAGTAGGAAATTTAGTCCCACTAGCTAAGTCTTGTTCTTTACGAAAATTTAGTATATATTAAAAATTAGAAGCATCTTATAGCTCTATGATCCAATTAACGTATTCAAGAATCCGATTTTGAAAATTCTATTAAAATATTGTACAATTTAAAAAGGAAAGCTGTATTTATGATTGTACTAAAAATAATATTATTTCTTTTTTAACATCAAAATTATTAAGCTCGTGCTCCAATCGTGATCAATCTTAAAAATGGATAGAAGCACAAAAGTAATTTTTCAAATAGTATATACTCAGCCATACCTCACTAATGTTACCCATTTGTCGGAAAACACTCATGGCCTGTGACATTTATCTTCTTTTATATATTCTGAATTACTACATGCATACTTAATAGCTTCCGTTAGAACATATGCACGCAATGCATAAGGCATAAACATATCCAGCTTAGGTACCTACCACCTAATGTTAAGTTTATTCCGTGTTTGAGTCAGAGCACGGTAGAGTGAACAGTGATATGCCTATGTAGTGTAAGGATTATGTCAGTCAGGTTTGCTAATATTGAAGAGGTGTGGTGTAATGTTACTGTGTGTACGTAATGCGATACGATACTATTGTCTTTCGTCCATAGGGTGCAATTTGCATACATTCATAGAAGAAATAGTCATTGCTTTCCCTTCCCTGACACTTTCACCATATGCTCATCCTTATCGTTACAGTATTAAATCGGCCACAAGGGAAATGATCTCCCTTCACTCCATTTCACTTAACTTTTCTAATATTATTCTCTCTGGGGATGAGAAAACCAGGCAGACACGCATCTCAGGCATTCCCCTCTAGCTATTTTACATTCCAAACTAACTGGGTCACTAGGTAGACATTTTCTTTTCTTGGCAGTGAATTTACATTACTTTTGCAAATAACTTTTACTATTTCCATAGATTTGAATAATAATTTCCCATTTTTGACAACTACCTACTCTACACATATTTAAACGCAGGCAATGCTCATTTATAATTCAAATCCTCTATACATAATAGGTATATTAGGTGTCCCTATGATATCTGTTAGGCATAGTGTTTTTAAAATTTTTCGACTGCAGAGCACTCAGTGAAATACAATTCTGAGTACTCCTATTACTTACACTATAGCATCGCAAGATACTGTACAGTTAGGCTATTATTCTTGTTACTTATGTCTCGTTTATATTAGGAGTATGTAGCTCTAATTTTTTCACGTAGGTGGAAAAGCGATAAAAAGTGTAAATGGGATGGCATCCCAAGAAATGTAAAGACGTGTTAGTCTTTGGAAATGGGAAATCGTCAATAATAGAGTTGTATGATGGCGTACCATTGACTATGAATTTGGCATCTGTGACCCAATAAGGCAAACTGCCATGAGAGTCACTCCCCTCGTGTTTGAAGACAAGTTTGCCAGCATCGACGTCAGCTTGTGTCCACTGAAAAATGGGTGTTGACAGAGAAACAGAGCGATCGTAGACATGACCTATAGGTAGAGTCTTGGCTTTGTTGGACAAGGTTGATGTGGATGCAAGAGAGTACTTCAGCGATGATCTGTCATTGTCCCAGTCAGCGTCGAAATAGTCGAGACTGCCGCTGCTCAGTCTCCGCATGCCACCGAAGACGACATTAACGGAGAGTGTGGCATGCGGTGCTCTTGCCGGAGGATGATTATTCACTCCTCGCATCATAATATCCAATTGACACAGAAACATAAAATTGGCAGCCGAACTCCAGGCAACAAGCTCTATTTTATCTCTGGGAGTTTCCGAGCCATCGTGTCTATAGAACAGTAGGCTTTTGTCCAAATCGCTTGAAGTGAATTGATCGACTTGTGATGAGGTTGTGTACGGTGACTCTTGTAAAAACCGCGAAGACATGCTATCCCGCTCTTTCTCCAGGTAGCCAAATTTCGGTCCTGATGTGACGTTGAAAATGAGGAGTTGATCTTCGCCGTAGCTGGCTATTCTGATGCGTAGGATCTTTGAAGAAATGCTTTCTCTCCCCCCTTCGATGACAATCAGAGGTTTCAAAATGACAGAGATGGGTTTTCGTCGAGTGAAATGATGGACATCACACCGGTAAGGGCCAGATGTCATCGTGATATCTAAATGGGTAGTAGTGACATTGAAAAGAAAGAGATCACTCAACGGAGAGAAGGGAGTGTATTTAAATTGGTAAATCACTCTCTTGGCGACGAGATCCCCCTGCGTGAAGGAGAGTGTGGATGACGAAGAAGAATTGGTGGGAGATGTAGGAAAAGATGCAGTTGTCCGAAAGAGAAGTTGTCCCAAACGAGGGGGCTGAGTGATTGTGTAAAGAATAGCGTCATCCGAAGTCGATAAGGGGTAAGTCCGATATTCTAGGGAACGGGTTGACAGGGGCATTTCCACAGTTCCATTAAGAGTAAGAGCGTTTGAGCCGACTTTCTCCAGCCGTAGTGATACAATTCTGAGTCTGAATCTGAATTCAGAAGGCACCTTTGTTTCAGAGAGAGACACGTGGAAGCTGAACTCATCTTCCGTTGCAACATCACTGTAAATTAGGAAATAATGAATAAATCCTTGTTGGATGCATGGATGATGTAATAAAAACCATAATTAGGTACAGGGGGATGTCAAATGGAAATTAGAGAGAGAATGGAACAGGAAGGTTTTAAGTGAAAGCTGAAAGGCAGGACGGAAGGAAAGCACATGGAGAATGACGGTGATTATAGGCAAGAAAGCTTCCTGTGTATTTTCCTACTGGTCTACTCCTCTCATCTGGTCTGGGAGTAAAAGCAAGTTTCCTGTTACCACTACTTAGGGCTTATAGGTATCTTTAAAAGGGTTCCTACGTGCTCTCATATCCTACGACAAATGCACTACAAATGAAGGAAGAAAGTAATACCTAGTAGGAGGGGAGATGCCCAGACCAGATATTGATACTACTCAAACATGTATAAACTATATAGACGCTTTAGCAAATAGAATTGGGTAGGAGATTTGAAAAGAGTGCATGCAGAGTTGGTGGGTATCTTGCCTGGGACGCTGGAGAAGATATCTGAGACGAGCAGCTTGTAAATCTAATTGAGTGAAATGGTCTACGGTCGACCATTGGCCATTGCTTCGTCGTAGTTGTAAAATTCCAGCTTTGGGTGGACTGATGACATGATACTCGACGACGAGGCCTTGCTCTGCTGCATTCGATGTGAAACTTAAATTAGTGCTCGTGATCACGGCGGCTGTGCCCATCACGTTCGCTACTTCTACTCCCGTGTTCACCTCCGGAGCTATTCGCAAGGAAAAAGTCTCGATTCTGAGCACGGCTGTGGTCGACACGCTGCTCCCATCCGTCACTTTCACGGCCATCTTTGAACTGGACAATCCGCCGTCCACGTACCTTCACAAATATACAATACACAACACTAGAATGCATGACCTCTACTACCTATGGACATATGTTCTACAGAATAATTTTTACACGATCCTTTACGTGCTCTATCTGTAGTGTGACAACTATGAAGTCTGTTTAATTGTTCAATGCACCGCATAATTGTCATACTGTCATAATTGGTAAGTGAACTTTGAAGATTAAAATGTAAAAAATTATCAATGTGTACCAAACATGGCCATTTTGAAGATCTGCTTGACTAAAAGATTGAATGGGCTTCCCGGGATTTGTCGAGAGTTCCAGGTATCCCCGGCTATCAGCAGCAGTGCCCATAGAAATTATAGAAAAAATCAATTGGTCTGCAACGGTATCTGGATCAAGGGATGTAATCACTTCTGGCAGCAGTCTCACTTTTGTTCCCTGTTAAGAAAAACCCAATTTAATAGAATGTTCAAGGCTCTTATTAATTAGATTTCTGTTTTCTGAGTGAGGTATGAAGTTTTATGTTTTTATGATTTAATTAGTTACCTGAGCAAGTCTAAGAACACCTCCAGGTACAAGTCGAATCTCTGGCGGATCATTTACTGCAGTAATTTCCACAGGAAGCGTCAATACCCTGGCATCCTATAAAGATGAAAATTAATACGAGCATTCATTACCCACGTAAGTATAAAAGTATCCGTCAGAATTAGTATCTACATTTATTAAATAAAAACGTGTCACGTAGCGTTACATAATAAAGTTTTATATCGGTCTTTACGCATACATGTATGAACTATGGAAAAGATAGTATCGTTTAGGTAGGTCTTCAAGAAAGTAGTAACCTGAAGATATGCCGGCAGAAGAAAATCGCTGGTTTGTACAAGTCTCAAAACGAGTTCGATAGAGTCTCTGGAGTTCTCTGCTCCATTATGCCAATATCTAACTCGACCCGCTCCCACATCAAGCAGAGAGAAGCTTTCACCTCTTCCACCGGCGGAGGCCGAAGAAGATCCCGATCCTGTAGCGGAGGTTGCACTTCTCATCGTAAACTGAAAGCAATTAGGTAGCCATCAAAATGTTAATTTCATTATCTTGTGGCTATTAGCATAATTTTCATAATGATGGTCGTAGGAAATGTAACCTCGATTCTTCCTTGTTGCGGCGGTTTGGAAATGCTGAAGAGGACACCTGACTCTCGAACGCCGAATTTAGATAGGTCAAGTGTAATGGCCAGATGTCTCGGAGTAATAATGACGGAATCACCCTCAGCCACCTGCACGCCCGTGACTCTCATAATCTCCAACTCGCCCACCTCCGTCTGAGTGACGATCCGGATGACGTCCCTCGCAATAGAAATTACCTCCAATGAATTCGAGGAGGCTGGCGAAGCTCCAGTCTTCGTTTTCGTCGTCGGACTCGTACTTGTGCCATTAGCCACGGTCTCTCCCGAGCCACTCACTTTGCATTTGCTATTGGGTCCATGACTAGTGTTAGTGTTATTAGTGCTGGTTGGAGAGGCACTTGAAAAGTCCGCACCGGCAGAAAGACAATAATGTTGCTCGAGGAGGGAGCATCCTGTCGTAATATTGCTGCTCACATCCACTTGAGGCAAACCGTATGCCTTGTCGTCTATATGCAAATCTTTAATGCACCCCTACACAAAACCACAAACAAACAACCCACCAACTCTCATCACTTCACCAAAACACAAAACTCAACGGAGAACAAGACAGAACAAGTATAATAAAGCACATACAATAACCACCGAGGAACTACGTACTAAGAATCATACCACTGAAGATGATCCCTCATACCAGCCAGCACATCCAATACTCCGTTCCCAAATTCATCTCAACCACTCACTCCTACACTGTCAGCCATGTTGTCTTAATTCTCTCAACACTCAAGATACATCGCGATAAATTCCATTTTACAATCTGCTATCTTACTCAGCTCGCCAGTGAAAGTATTTGTCACTACCTGAATGCAAACTATTTAAATACATCGAACTCCTTTCAGGTACCTAATATTCCTGCTGTTGTTTTCTCTAAGATTAATGTTTCAGTTTCATCTATTTTCTGTAAAGGATTCTCATTGTTAGCTCTTCCTATATCCAAGACTGCATCGAAACTCATACCATACTGCTTTTTAGGAAGAGACCCTAGTTTTCAGCACCAACACACAAAAAAGATGCTAATAACTATTTCAACAGCCTGTTGTCAATTTTGGCTAGTTCAACAGCATAAGAGATATCAAAGCGGCAGAATTTTTTTTGTATGTTGAAAATTAGGGGTAAATCGTTTTCACAATCGATGCCCACTTTTACTATAGTTGACAGCATCCCCTATACGATTATGCTAGGGTCAAAGGTTGAGGTTTGTACATTGGTGCTGTATGAAATTGTAAGTATAATTGCAATTTAAACTGCCACTGGTTTTGTCAACGTTAATAACATTGGAGCATGTATTTATTTAACTCCGTGTTGTAGGTTTTCAGTAGGCAGTTTAAACGTATTAAGATAAGAGTAGATCTGGGAGTCCATTTCCTAAAGTAGTAATTGGCTAAGTAGTTTTATTAGGTAGACTTTTGGTTTTTCCGTGCGTGTCAATTTTTGAATATGCATTGTTAGGTCCTATGAACTCGATATTGCAAGAAATGTTTGGAGATGTAAATTCTATTTGCTTTTAGCGTTTTCTGTTAACATCGATTATTTCTGCATGGATAGAATTTGTAGGCGCATCGATACAAGTTATACATGATATAATGAGACTTTTTGACAAAATAAAAATGAATTTCTGCGAAGAATGTAAGAAATAACTTGGTAATGACATTTTCTGTACAGCTGGAATGAAATAGAAAGAACATTCTCAGTTAAGGTAAGGTATGTATCACAATTGGAAGAAAGAAAGAGTTTTATTTGAAAATGGCTCATTGAACAAGATTGTAGTCTATCTGAGATGTAGAAGGTCCTTTAAGTAGTATTAGGAATGTTCGTAGGTTGTACGAAATAGTTTGGGCTGGGTTATTTTCTCTACTTTCTATTTTAGTGTTATACTTATACGTAATCTTATTGTTAGATGAGTTGGGATTTTCTTTCCTGTTGAAGAGCCACCAAAGTTCATTGTCGTGTTTATTCTCCTTTAGCAAGTTCATCCTACAAAAGAATTGGTAATCTCGAGGAAATGTAAAATCCTAAACTATCCTCTTCTTCTCTGTAGTCTTCCTACTCTGTATGTATACCTATACATAAACCGGGAATATTAGGTCCAACGGAAATAAATGTTTCCGTGAGCCTCACTCAACGGCCTAATAATCTGTTTTACATAATGGAATTGGGTGCACTCAGCAAAAAATACCGTGAGTACTTTAAACATTTTTTCAGCATTATGCAATGTAAATGAAGGGATATTTTTACCAACGAGATTCTGAATGACACTTGCGACTTCCTAGCAGCGGGAGTGTCTGACAATCCCTATTCAGTAGAAAAGACGGACTTGAATTTAACGTATTAGAGGTGAGATCGGTATTTCTCCTCAATTGATATTTTCTCTCAGTACAATTAAATGTTGCTCATAATAATGATGGTTACATAGAATCTAGTGCACAAACGTTACAGGAGTTATGATATCGGCTCAAACTATTCTCATCTGTTCAAAAAATAATGTTGACTAGGTACATGGAATCTAGTGCAATTACATTCCAGGATTTATGATACTTATCCAATTACGCATAACTGTAACGTAAATAACTCATGGACTAAATTGCTAAATAAATGTAAACCAATGATTGAGCATGAATATATTTAACATATTTTTGGTGATTTGATTCCCAATCCCAGCTCTACATTACTTAGTAAAAGTCAAATCTTGCCTACGCAATTTCAGTAATAGATTCCTCGGATCCCGTAACGGAAATAAAAGCATGTAGGTAGGTGTATTGTATGGTTTAGTTTGCATAAGTTACTAGGTTTTGTACCTACAGTTAAGCAGCTTATATTTATCCAGTACATGAGAACATACGTAGAGAGATAAATAATATTTGCATGATAAAGTGAGCCAAGTAGCGCAGTCAAAGAAAACTGTAGAGTAATGTAATTGGTGATATCCCAACTTACAATAAAGCTTTGGTCTGGAAGTCCTTGAGCTCTGAGTTTTCCCCGTTTCGTATCTTCTGCTGCCCCAAGGTAGATCATTTCCGAGACATCCAAATGCCTACTTCCCCCTCGGACTGGAGGCTCTGACATCCACGTTTCATTATCCACCATCACAGATAGGAGAGAGGGTGACACCTGTGAAAAGTGTAGATTTATGTCAAACACATAAAAAAACAGTTACGCTTAAAAATTAAAACTTTTAAATTGAAACCAGTAAAGTGCTCGTTAGGTAAATAACAAAATTTTCTGTTTGAATAAAATCTGAGAAAATATAGAGGGCAGAGAATGTTTTAACAGTTACGCTTAAAAATTAAAACTTTTTAAATTGAAACCAGTAAAGTGCTCGTTGGGTAACAAAATTTTCTGTTTGAATAAAATCAGAGAAAATATAGAGGGCAGAGAATGTTTTATGATTCCCATTATCCTATATGTGTTTGTATAGACAATTTGAGGAAGAAAAGTTTTCCTTTGATATTGCATCGTTGTGTCTGTGCAGGCAAACAAAACAGAAACTGATTGTGCCTTGTCAAATGAATGTAAGTACCGCCGAGAAATGCGCACTCAGTTGGTGGTAAACATCATTAGGCTTCCCATTATTCCTATACAGTCATGGCTAAGTAATAAAGGGAGCAATCAAATACCTACAGTAGAGATGTGCACTGTAGAGCTGCGTAAAACTCGCCATTATTTCCAGCACAGTGCCTAAGCAGGAGATTATGCTAACAATATAACATTACAAACAGATATATCTTTCACAGAGATAAAGATAAGTAGTGAAATCGTTGTATAGTTTGTAGCACTATTGTAGGTGAGTCCTCCTGAGTGTGTGCTGCAGCTTTGGAATAATAATATTGCGAGAAAGGAATTGAGGTGGCTCACGATCATCCTAATCATAATAAATACAATGTAAAGTCATTGAGGGCAATATTGCCGAGGAGAAGGATGACAGCTTCAGCTCATCATCATCATTCTCATTTCTCACTTCTCCAATTTACCCGGTTCCCTTTATCTCATCCTCTACTGTCCCAATCTCATTTACACACAAAATATATCAGCAAACAACGCATTTCTCATCTCTTTCTATTCTCAACTCTTATGAGATGTTTGCCAAGCCTAGGATCAATAACAATAAATGAGCTATTAGTCAAGCCTAAGTTAAACCTACACAAATACGGTGAAAAATTTTGTGAACAAATTAAATAAGAATTTCGTAGGGAAAGGTTTCCTACTTTCTCTTTGACCTTTCACTTTCCAAACATTATCCAAGGTTGGCTAAAACTTAATTTTAGATTTTTAACCAGAAGATCGAATAAACAGGAATAAAATGCAATTATTTTCTCGGAATATTATGTGACATTTTTTGCGTCGAGTCTGGTAGTTTTTTGTAAAGAGAAGAGAAAGCACTTACCCTGAAAGAGACAGAGTGCCATTGATGATCACTGATTGTTACAGACGACTGGACTTGAATAGGTCCACTTCCCATTTCAGCCGTGAGTCGAACCTACACTCGCAGCCAAAAAATCCTCACATTAGCTCCAGTAATTACATTGAAGAGAGCAACATTTCGATGTTGATGACAGGAGTGAAATGGAAACACTGGTGCACTGTGATAGTGATGTGATGCGTACATATTTGGCAGAAAGAACTCCTCAGATGTGAGAGTGAGCCAATGTTACATTACATAGTGTGTCTCTATCATTTCTAGACAACTTTCTCTTCGTATTATATAAGATATCATCATTATAAGCTACTGTTAGTACATAAAGTTCTCATACTACATATATAATATTGTTTCCCCACCTTTGTATGTATAGGTAGCTATTAAATAAATTACCAAAGCGTACTTTCACTTGAGTAAAGATAACGTACTTTTGATGTTTCTCGTATTAAAACTCTGTTCTCTGCACTTACATTCCAGGAATTGAAGAGAAAGCATTTCGTATATAGTATTAGTTATATTAATCCTTACATAGCTATACGTAAAGTATAAGTCAAAGCAGGCTAGTAAAGTAGGTATATCTTTATATAGCATCAGTATCTGATAAAAATAGAATCCTGGTGTTGATGATGCTTTTAATGTAGTAGATTTGTAATAAAGTAAGATAAGTCAGAATTTCCGTTTCTATTATATTAAATGCTCTATATATAAGAAACAAAGTAGTATATACTAAGCTATAAGCTGAACACGTGTACACAAGAATAGAATTGTTACTGCTACAGGACATATCAAATAGCATTATCAGTGTATCAGTACCAGTGACGATAGTGTTAGTTCAGCAGTGGAAATGACTTCAGTGTAGTGCTAAGCCAAATGGATGGGTTTGAAGCGTATGATATGAATGAGAGAGACATTGGTGTTTGTAGTAGCCACTGTATAGCTATAGTCCGAGTGTGTACAGTATTAATGCGTTAGTTGGCGATGGTTAAGTAAAGTTAGTTGTGTGCGTACCTTGCCACGGTGGAGCTCTAAAGCCAGATAATCGGGTCGGGAAGACATGCCGGAGACATAAAGAATGAGCCCGTGGTCTTCCATGGGGCGCACATTCATTTTTACGAGAGTTCCTTGTCGCGAGATTGCTACCCGAGAGATCACATAACTATTGGCAGACATGAATCCCACTGCGTCTCTCGTTGTCGCTTCAAACTCCTCTGAGCAGCTCCATGACACTCCGTCAATCTAATACACCAAATACATTGCACACGACATGTCATCACTCAACTTAAATTGCCTTCCTAAGTTACTCTATCTATGACTTATACACAATTATTAAGTATTATTAGATCTTAGACACTATACTAAATTACGGATTAACTATATAAGAATATGGCACAGAAAGTTATCGATATCATTAGGATAGAGATTATTTTATAAGCAACAGAAATACATCGATATAAGTCAGTAGATTCAAAAACAATAGCAAATTAACTTATCAAAACAAATGGAGGAGAAAGTTCTTTGACTTTCACAAGCTTATTTAGTGTGTCTATACATGTCTGTGTAAGTGATATTGGGTATATGCAATAATGAGGTATGAAGTAAATAGTCGCAGTTTGAGCTTGATAGCTCCTAACACAAACAAACAGAAGAAGTCATAAGAGTGAATATCATTGTGACTTATCTTGTTCCTGTTACTGAATTGATTTCCATTAGGAATAAGGATTCTAAATTGGAAATATTTGGATTGATGTGATAGGAAATGCTAATGTAATGAGAGGTGGGGCTATAATATCTGTGAAAATGGAGAAAACAATGAAGAGAGAATAGAATAGGTATATAATAGAGACAAGGATGAAGATTGCATCGGAGAGAAAATGAAAGTGGAGAGTATAGAAGTGTATATATGACTAGACTAAATAAGTTAGATGATAAGATTTTATGATCTGATGGTTTGAACTTTGGGCATTGTGTGATTTGCTAAAGAAAGTAAAAGTAGAGTTGTTCTTGTTTGTTCGGCCTGTAAAGTGTGTAAGGAGCGTGTAGTAATAATGCATATATAGCTGATTCCTATATACTCATTTATATACTATATAGTTAATATATAACAATAAATGTATATGTGTAGGTGTGTTTTTCCACAGGAGATATGACGTTTACTACGTATGTACTAGCATTTAAGTACTTAGTGTTTAAGGGATACATATATCTACGTATTATATATATAAAGTAAATATAGAGAAAGTGATAGAGAAAGTGAGTGAGTGACTTTTACTTGGCCAAGTTGAGTTTTGGCACGAAGAAGGACGTCCTCGGCATTGTAAGTGATATGGGACATGCAGCCACGAAACGACGGCAGGTTCCCCAAGAAGATCTCATTGAATCCGGCTAAGCCACCGAGCCAAATGCCGAAATGGATGTTCAATTCATGGAAGCGACTCGGCAGATTTGCTCTAGGGAAATATTTGCCTCGTAAATCAAAACTGCATTCATTCTCTTACTCTATTTTACTCTACATTACATACGTATGTACGTACTTTGTACTACTTGTCTACTTCTCCGAGACAGGACTAAGTACACTAGATGGAAACATCTACTGATATGTCTCATCACAAGTACGCAAGACTTCTCTTATACTAAATAGTAACACTCAGCCACTACATACTTACCTCGGTAGGTAGGTAGCTCCTATCTCGCTTTACATCTCAATTATATTTATTATAGACTTTAGACTCAGAGTAAGGCGATACACTCCATGTCCACAAAATCATTAAGATAGTCTCTGACATAATTTACTTTTGTTTTACTCCACTCTGAAAGGTCAGAAACCTCAATTCTTTACCCCTTGCCAATATTTTAATGCTGACTTTTCCTTTACTTTCACTACAACTTATCTTTCTCCTTCTGCTAGTACTACAGGTCTATTGCCAATACTCTCCTCTATGATAAATTGAGAAATCCTTAACTATTGCTACAAATGTAGTGTGCTAATTTCACCTATTTGAACATGCACCCATAAACTAGTTTTCGTAGCAAAATTAAATTACGAAAAACCCTGCCGAGAAAATAATTAAACATTTGTTGTGAAATGCAAAAACAAAAGGATGTCAACAGACAGGCTAACAAAAGAGGCTCCATTCTCAATTGTAGGTTACAAATTGTAAAACTTTATGACAGCTCATTTCATTACTCATCCTCAAGCCCATTCATCATTTCAAATGCATTCTTATACAAGTAAAACATTTCATACTGGAATTCTGCATACTCATTTATACAGTCGTAGTAATAGTTGGAAACTTTTATTATATCAGATGCTTGTTTTCACCAAAAATAACTTTTACTAAAACCCTCTTCGAATTAGTGCATAGTAAATAGCAAAGAATAATAAAATTATCTTTACACAATGTTTTCTAAACATATACGATTTATTAGATGGCTGTAGATGGTTTCTGTTTTCGACAGACATGTTCCTAGAATGGGGAAATGCCTCCAGAACTGAACTATCTCTAAACGACAGCATTATTACAGATAATTTTTGAAAAAAAGTTAAAATAACTAAGAAATATTCAATTTTTACATTGTGCGAAAATTAGAACATGGAATATTTCTCAATTTATCATAGAGGAGAGTATTGGCAATAGACCTGTAGTACTTATTGATTGCACTAATTTAATAATGGACTGTGTTGCAACAATAATTCTAACTAATAGTATTATGATAGATAATTCTCTGTAACTCGCTGACTTATATTTGCGTGGTTCTAATTTGCATCGCTATTATTAGATCTTAAAAGTATCGTCAGCAGAGTCCTGGTTGGTTTAGCTTGACTGCTGTACTTAATATGGTGGGTCATGACCAAGACTGTTACTTGCAACACTAATTGCGAAAACATAATGTGTACTATGTCATTCTGGTGTCTATGTCCGTACCTATTGCTGTAGAGTGGTAGCCAGCGACGTGATACACATTACTACTTACTTTCCTTCCACGATGACTATAATGGGTAGCATTTATATTTGTTTCCTTAACTGACAGAGTTGAAGATCACGAGGGTCGTTTAATACATTACGTAACTTTACTTACGGAGAACATATTAGAGGATCTCCAAATTGAAATTCAAGACACGCACCTACTATTAGAGAAGAGCAGGGCAGAAGACAACTGACTATTTGCTAATTGACTTTCTCTCTTTATTCTAACGACATTCGTTGCATGTACTCTCATTCTATTTCATGTTCTGTGTAACTCAAATCCATCCCTCTTTTCTTTCATTTACTTGACTCACATCAGTCCTTCCTCTCCCTAATAAGACACACACCGGCATTTCAAATATTTCTAGCTCACTTCAGTCGACTGCATTTGAATTTAAGTATACTATGAACCATTTCTCTATGCTTTGCTCCACGTACAGGGTGACCAGCTAACTTTCCCTCTCCAAAAGCAAATGTTTAAGAATTTAAAAATCATTACTGGTAGAATTGTTATCCACATAATTTCAAAGGTTATTCATATTTCATAGAAAAATTAAAACGAGAGCAGGATAACAATTCTGTTCTTTTTCTTTCATAAGAGTCAGTTAGATGTGTACGCTAAAAAGTACGATTTAAACTCGATTTCTGTGAAAAAATTGTATTTTTATGATTTTCCCCGATAATTTTTATGTATTTTACTGGATAAAGTGATTTTGTCACGAAAAAGTGCATGAAAATGTTACCCTACCACAATTTCAGACTTTCTGTCTTAATTCCCGAATAGAATAGTTAGGTCACCCTGTAGAGAGCATTGCTATAAAAACAGTGAAATGCAGTGCACTAACAATAAGCAGAAGTTAACGAGTACGGATTGTCACTTCCTTTCCTTTGATGTACTGAGCTGTCTTGCTTTCCAGGCGTTGTTAGCTTTCTCCCCTGGAAATACCTAACACGTTAATAATACCTTAGACAGCGTGCATCAGTAATGACAGTAGTACCTAGTGGCATTTCTGTGAACGTGCATTTAGCCATCCCCAACTCT